>JAMAKQ010000035.1:0-116517 GCA_023628475.1 Chaetomiaceae sp. PF1801
TCCAATTCCGCGTTTATGCGCTCCGTCTGCCCGTTGGTTTGCGGGTGGAACGCGGACGACGGCCTCAAGGTGACTCCCAGTCGTGCCGAGACGGATCTCCAAAAGGTCGAAATGAATTGCGTGCCACGGTCGGAGACGACAGTGTCCGGTAGCCCATGGAGGCTGAAGACGCGGTCAATGAACCGCTCGGCGAGCTCTTCTGCTTCCAAGGTGACCGTGGGGATGAAGTGGCGCATCTTCGTCAGCCGGTCAACAACGACCGCGACGTGTCGGTATGTCTGTCCCCGGCGCGTGCAGGGCGGCAGTGGCGTGATGTAATCGACCGAAATATCCTTCCATGGTGCCAGTGGGATCGGCAGTGGCTTCAGGAACCCCGACGGTGAAGTCTTGGAGGGTTTCGTCTTGTCGCACGAGAGGCACGCCCGGCAGAAAGCGCGCACTGCTGTTGCCATTCCTGGCCACCAGTACGTGCGGTTCAGCAGGTCCAGGGTCTTCGTCCTCCCAGGGTGGCCGCCTGCCACAGAGCCGTGGGTGCGGTGAATAAGCTGCAGATGCATGTCCGCGTCGTCTGGGTCGATCATGAGCCTGTCACGGAAAAGAACCCGGCCAGCCACCACTCGGCACTCGGCCATTGGGATCCTCAGGACTTTCTTCAGGGCAGTCGGCCACTCGCGCGTCCCAGGGTTGAGTAATGCGGCGATGACAGACTGGAGGAAAGGCGAGCGCTCGTACATTTCTGCGATCAGGTCATCGATGTGCCGTGAGGTATCCAGCTGGAACAGCCTCAGCTCCTCTCCCTCGAGCGGAAAGGTCTCCGGGTCGAACCGGTTCGGATCGATGAGTGGCTTCTTCCTGTTCCGCAACCGGTCGTCGGTCACGTCTGCCGGCATGTCCTCTGGTTTTCGGCTGAGGGCGTCGGGGCGCGCGTTTGCCGTCCCTGGGCGGTAAACAATGCGGAAGTTAAATCGAGAGAGGAACTCCGACCACCTCATATGTCGAGGCGACAGTTGCTTGGTCGTAGCGAACGTCTACAGGTTCTTATAATCAGTAATGATGTCGAACCTCTGGCCAGTGCCCTCCAACTCGGGCCGCCACTCCTCCAACGCCTTAATGATAGCGAGCAACTCCTTGTCATAGATGTCGTAGTTACACTCTTGTGCCGAGTGTTTCGCGCTGAAGTAGGCCACTGGGTGCCATTCCCCGTCCTCGTCTTGTTGCAAGAGTGTACCACCGGACGCCCAGTCGGAAGCGTCGGTTTCCACCGCCGTGGGCTTTTCCCAGTCGAAGATCTTAAGGGCTGGTGCTGTAGAGAAACACCGCTTGAGGCGTTCGAACGCCGCTTGGCACTCGTCTGTCTAGTCCCACGATGCTGTCTTCTTTGTGAGCTCGTAGAGTGGCTTCGCCACGCTAGAAAAGTTGGAAATGAAACGCCGGTAGAAGTTGGCGAAGCCTAGGAACCGTTGCAGTTGCCTGCGCGTAGTGGGTGGTTCCCAGGACAATACTGCCGCGACCTTCTCTGGGTCCATCTCGATCCCCCCCGGTGTAATGATCAACCCGAGGTATTTGGTGCGTTCTATGTAGAACTCGCATTTGTCGATGTCGATCTACAGGCCTGCGTCGATCATGCGCCTAAGAACCTCGCGGACGTGCTTGACGTGGTCCTTCCGGTTAGTGGAGTAGATTAAGATGTCGTCGAGGTATACCGTTGTGTACTTGTCCAGGATGTCGTATAGTACATCGTTGATGTAGTGCTGGAACGTCGCGGGTGCGCCCTATAGCCCGAATGGTGTAACCAATGACTCGTATAGCCCGAATCTAGTGATGAACGTGGTGAGCCACTCGTGGCCTTCTGCAATACGGACTCTGTTGAACGCCGCGATGACGTCCAATTTAGTAAAGACAGTGGCCTTGCAAATCGAGTCGAGGGTCTCCTAAATAAGCGGGATAGGGTACTGGCTCTTTAGTGTAACATTGTTAATCCCCTAGTAGTCGACGCAAATGCGAACGCCGCCTCCAGGCTTCTAGGCTAGCAAGATAGGTAACGCCGCTAAGGACTTGGATAGCCGGATAAAGCCTTTCGCGAGGTTGTCATTAAGCTAGCGCTTGAGGACCCGGAGTTCTATTGGTGATAGTGGCCTGTTCCTAGCGACAGGAACCTTGTGGCCTAGCAGCAGCTCAATCTTGTAGTCGTAAGACCAGTGCGGTAGCAACGTATCGGCTTCTTAGGGCAGGAAAGCTACAAAGAGGTCTTGGTATTCGTTCGGTAGCCGTTTCTTAATGTCCTTGGGTGTAAGGTTCGGCTTGTTGGACTTACGGAAGAACTTCTCCGCGTCCTTCTTGGTAATCTTGTTTATAATGTCGCTATCGAACTATAGCGCATTAATAAAGTCGTAGAACTCGCTTAGCAATTAGTTAGTGTAATTTTCGGGTCTGCCTCGTCTCCGGAGTAGGTCTTTAAAGAACTCCTTAAGGAGCTCGAGTAGGTTAATGCTTAGTACATCGCGAACGGCCTCCTCGAGCTCGGCTAGTATAGTGCGTATCACCGTAATGCCTTTCTAGCGCGCGAGGAAAAGGAAGTTCGCTACGCTTAAAAGTCGGATATCGTCACTTCTTAGTCTCCTCCGCCTCGTCGGGGTTAGTAGCTATACTATAATCGGCCGTCTAGGCCTCGATAACCGAATCCCTACGGCCATTCTCGCAGGCACAGGCTTGCTCGGTAGTGCGTTCGGTATCATTACACCTCTCGCGTTCGGCGGGGCGAAGGTCCAGCGAGGGCCGTTAGTCAAGGCACGCTTCCGCTACTTATTCAACCTCTAGCGTTAGCGCTATTTACGTTTGTAGCGTAAGCGCCGCTGCCGTACTACTTCCAACAGCCTGTTATTCGACTCTGGGTCTTCGGGTTCGCTGCTTGGTCCCTAGTCTAGCTTGCCCTCGTCCTCTACCTCCTCGACCGTCGGTTAGTACGGTAAGGGCGTAGCCTTAACGGCACTCGGCGCCTCTTGTTCCTCGATGTAGTAAGGTAGGCACTAGCCGTAGCACTAACGTTAGAAGGTTAGCCGCAGCGAGCCCTAGTCGACAATAGGGTTGTACAGACGAAGCTACGGGAGGCCGAGGATAACTAGGTTCTCTTTTGCCAGGTTCGTAATAAAGAACATCAGCGGCTCGATATAGTCGCCAATCTTTAGGCGCAGTTCGGTTGTATAGGTAATCCAGGATAACAGTACGCCGTCCACTAGGTATAGAGGTCTCGGTTAGTACAAGTGGCAAGAAGGCAAGTGGTACTTAACTAGGAAAGCGAAGTCTATAAACGCAAGGCCTATATAGCCCAAATCCACCAAAGAGATATATAGTATATCGCGTTTACCGTTAAAGATATAGGAGAACAACAAGATCGATTTCGCTAACGAGCCAACTACGCTAATTTGTAGCTAGAAGTTATACTCTAAAAGGTCCTCTATAACCTTGTAGTAGTTCTACCTCTACGCACAACTTCGCGCGGAGGTTACTCGTTTTTCGAGTAGCTATAGCCCTTAGGTAGGTTCTAGTAGGTATACGGGCCGTTGCCGCTACCGTTGCTACCTTAGCTATAACCGGTCTAGCTATAGCCGTCGATATCGGTCGGGATCTCCTAGACAAAGCTAGGGTTTAGAACGTTGACCTAGCGTAGCTACGGGCCGCCCTAGTAGCTACTACGGCGGGGCGGCGCGGTTAGGAAACCGCCGTATAGCTAGTTAAATTAACTATATAGCTACTAAGGAAAACCGAAGGACGTTGGGGTTAGCTAGGGGTAACTATAGCCCTAGAACTAGTTCGGGAAACCGCTATTCGGCTATATCTAGTTCTAGCCTTAGCCGCCGCTACAAGGCTAGCCTTGAGAGTTGCCGCCGCAATCGCCGCCGCGACCGCCGCGGTTAGTACAAGCGCGGCTACGGCATTCGCGCATTAAATAGCCTTTCTTGCCATAGTAGAGGCAGCGGCCCTCCGCTAGACGGCGGGACCGCTTCGCCGGGTCGAGCTTGTTAACTACTAGGCGTATAGCGTCGAGATCTATAGGTTTACCTACGTCGTTATTAGCACTATTGTTGTTACTATAGTTGTGGTTGCCGTTATTGTTATTGTTAGAGCTGCCCGAGTTAGTAGCTTCGCCGTTGACCTTGCGAATATATTCCTTACTTTCAATGTTAGAAGCTATCTTCTAGGCTATTTCGACCTAGCCCTAGTAATCGTCGGACTTAGGTGTTACGTACTAGCAATTGAGCATGCCGCGCATCTTAGGGTTTAGCTTCTCCCGCAAGCCCCGGACGCGAGCCGCGCCGTCCTATTTGGCTATATCGGTCAGGTTGGAATACTCGGTAATGAAGTTGCTAAAGCGAGCGAACTTGCCTAACTAGGTCAAGCTACGGAGTTGGTTCTTGGCGTTAGCTACCAAGTCGAGGGTAGCGAAGCGTAAGCTAAGGTGGTCTAGCAGCTCCAGGCCGGTCTTCCACGGCTACAAGCTTGGGTCCTTAGGATTAGTATTAACTTGCTCTATACTAGATACGACGACGTCTTAGGCTACGCCCCGAAGCAGTAACGCGATATAGCAAATCTTAATGTGTTTATTACGGAACCCGCGGGGACGCGCGTTCTAGCGCGTAATAACCAAGGTCTTAAATATACAGAACGCTTAAGTGCGCTTCGCCGTATTGGACTCGCTACCGTCGAAGGGAGGAACGTAGGGCAGGGTCGCGCCGCTACTAGAGGAGTCGAGCTTATCGATCAACGCTGCTAAAAGCTTATAATTTGGGTCGGCCTTCTTGCCGTCGGTCGCCTTGTTAGTGGCCTTCGTACTATCGTTGTTGTTCTTCGTAGTAGCGTTAAAGCCTTCCTACTACAACTAGAGTTGGGCTTCTAGAGCAGTCTTTAGTTCATTAGTAACCTAGAGGCGCTCCTCCAAAGTGTCCTTCTTGTTCTATAGGGCTAGGTACTTAACCTCTAGATCCTTCTTCTAGTTCTTAAGGAACTTGACGCGATTCGCGGTGCCGATTAGGACTTCGTTGAGGAGGTCCAAGCAGATATATTCGATGCTGCCTGGTTTCTTGTAGCCCTCCACTAAGGTGTTGACTATAGCCTAGGGGGCAAGAATCGAGGTTGTGCATTCCTTGAGGTAGGCCTTCAAGGCCGGGAACGGAGCGAGGTCGGTTATAAGCAGCGGGACCTTCAGGTCGCCGTGCTTCGAGTTGCTATTAGGTATAGACATCCTGTCTGTCGATCAAATCGGCGATCTTGCCGTCAATGCCGTCTTAGCTCTCGTAGCGATTAGTTCGCTTCGCGGCGCGTATATCGCTACCGTCGGTCTAGGGTCCCTTGTTCGGGTCTCGGAAGTCGTATTCAGTAGTCTACGCTACGCTCTAGGTCGAATTTTATCGTGAAAAATTACGGAACTGCCTTCTATAGTTCTAAATGATTAAATTGAGGTTTGCGCAATGTAGACAATAGGTACGACCAACTATTACGGGGTGATGTAGCTAACCTAGAGGGTACTCTGTATATTATATAGTTGTACAAGGAACCAAACCGTAGCTAGTACGCGTAGCTAAGGGAAAACCCTATAGGCGTAGTAGCGTATAGACTATACGGGGCAAGCCTCACTCCAGGGCTTGCCAAGCTACCTATCTAATCTACAACCCTAACCCTAGCACGAACAACGCCCGTAATAGGGATAAAGTAGCGTATCTTCGTTAGCTAGTTAACAACGACCGCGATGTGTTAGTATATCTATCCCCGGCGTATATAGGGCGGTAGTAGCGTAATGTAATCGACCGAAATATCCTTCTATAGTGCTAGTAGGATTGGTAGTAGCTTTAGGAACTTCGATAGTAAAGTCTTAGAGGGTTTCGTCTTATCGTATAAGAGGTATACCCGGTAGAAAGCGCATATTGCTATTGCTATTCCTAGCTACTAGTACGTACGGTTTAGTAGGTCTAGAGTCTTCGTTCTCTTAGGGTAGCCGCTTACTATAGAGCTATAGGTATGGTAAATAAGCTATAGATATATATCCGCGTTGTCTAGATCGATTATAAGCCTATTATAGAAAAGAACCTAGCTAGCTACTACTTAGCACTTAGCTATTAGGATCCTTAGGACTTTCTTTACGGCAGTTAGCTACTTGTACGTCCTAGGGTTAAGTAATATAGCGATAACAAACTAGAGGAAAGGCGAGCGCTTGTACATTTCTACAATTAGATTATCGATATACTATAAAGTATCTAGCTAGAACAGCTTTAGCTCCTCTCTTTCGAGCGGAAAGGTCTCTAGGTCAAACTAGTTTGGATCGATAAGTAGCTTCTTCCTATTCTATAACCGGTTATCGGTTACATCTACTAGTATATCCTCTAGTTTTCGGCTAAGGGCATTAGGGCGCGCGTTTGCCGTCCCTAGGCGATAAACAATGTAGAAGTTAAATCGAGAGAGGAACTCTAACCACCTTATATGTCGAGGCGATAGTTGCTTACTTATAGCGAACGTCTATAGGTTCTTATAATTAGTAATAATGTCGAATCTCTAGCTAGTACCCTCTAACTCGAGCCGCTACTTCTATAACGCCTTAATAATAGCGAGTAACTTCTTATTATAGATATTATAGTTACACTCTTATACTAAGTGTTTCGTGCTAAAGTAGGCTACTAGGTGCTATTCCCTATCCTTGTCTTGTTATAAGAGTATACTACTAGACGCCTAGTTAGAAGCGTCGGTTTTTACTACTATAGGCTTTTCCTAGTCGAAGATCTTAAGGGCTAGTGCTATAGAGAAACACCGCTTAAGGCATTTGAACGCCGCTTAGCACTCGTCTATCTAGTCCTACAATACTATCTTCTTTATAAGCTCGTAGAGTAGCTTCGCTACGCTAGAAAAGTTGGAAATAAAACGCTAGTAGAAGTTAGCGAAGCCTAGAAACCGTTGTAGTTACCTATATATAGTAGGTAGTTCCTAGGATAACATTGCCGCGACCTTCTCTAGGTCTATCTCGATCCCCCCTAGTATAATAATCAACCTAAGGTATTTAGTACATTCTATATAGAACTCGCTTTTGTCGATGTCGATCTATAGGCCTACGTCGATTATACGCTTAAGAACCTCGTAGACGTATTTAATATAGTCCTTCCAGTTAGTGGAGTAGATCAAAATGTCATCGAGATATGCCGTTATATACTCGTCTAGAATATTGTATAATGTATTTGCATAGTAAGTGGACTAGTATAGCGAGTAGGCCACTTTCGTTGAACCTTAGTCACTTTATATAAGTCAATTCGACTACAACATCTCAAATCAATTAAAACTACTCGAAATCACTATCCTCGGACGTCTCGTAAACTACTTAACAAGTTCGTACATTGTAGCCGGGCTTCTTGCAGTTGCTACAGAGCTAAACGCACTGCTCACTCACAGTTATACAACTACCACCCCCAGACATTTCCTCACAATCCCAACCACCAAGTCCTTAGTCGCCCATCAAAACAGTCGCCTCTTGCAAACTAAGTGATCCTCCGTCCTGCAAACGCGTTTTTTTGGTCCTGCGTCGCTTGCTTAACCGCTCATTTGCCGTACGAAGCTCCTTAGTCTCGGCTCGAAGCAACACCATCTCATACGCCAATCTCGAGATCCTCTTCGCTTACAGGTCGATAATGTCGAAAATATAGGTAGGGGAGCTACCTTAATAGTGTTAGATCTTCCACTTAAGTGTACTAGAACTCAGTGTCGCTTCCTACGTATTGGAGGGTGTCTTAGGGACCCAAGATATAGCTGTTCCGGGACGCGAGCTCGGAGGAGATAGGGTGATTAGCTTAGGGTCGAGGCTAGAAACTATAGATTCGAGGTCGAAACGAACGAGACCAGATGCTCTAAAGCCTGCTCGTATATTGTTCGCCGTAATAGAGGCGTAGAATGCCTCAATAAACGCGTCGAAGAGGTCTTCCTTCGTAATGTAGGTGATCTGCATCCGCATTATCCGCTCGATTTGCTTGCCGTACAAGGCCTTGAGCGGGCTGAAGCATCTAACATCGAGAGGCTAGAGGAAGTGAGAAGAATAGGGAGGTATATAGAGCGTAACAATGTTATTAGCCTTGCAAAAATCCTTAAAGGCTACCGAGTGATAGCTATCGTAGCCGTCGAGGATAAGTAGTCGATATACCCCTCTTATACGGCGCTTAGTAGACTAATTAAAATATTTTAGCTAATCGAAACCAATCTCGTTAGTAGTCTAGCTATTCTCGCTCGTATAGACTCTCTATTCGGGCTAGAATCGGCTGTCCTAGTACTAGAGGAGGAGGTGATTTTTCCCCTTAACGACGAAGTACGACAGCACGATCTAGCTATCTATATATATAGCCTAGATTACTATAACCTACTCCTAATTGCTAGGTTGCTTCGTACAAGGCCGACCACGGCGTTCCCTACTTGTTACAACCTTTGCACCCGAAAGTATACCCATCTAGAACCTAGTCTCGTCGAAATTGTAGATATCCCTCTCTTAGATCGCGTACTTGTCCATTATATTCTATACAAGCCGAAACTACGCGTTTACTATATTAGGATCTTTATATTAAGTTCTCTCGTAATTAATTCGACGTCGAAAACGCGTCGTAAGCTCATCATGTCGATCTACGAAGTTGTTTGCCCATCAGGGTCCAACACGTAACGCGTCGCGTACCGCGCAAAGACGATCGGCCATATCTCGAATGTCGGAGAGCTAGGGCTAAAATCCTCGCGCATCAAGGTCGAGTACCCTCTCAAGAAGCACTTTCTCTTCCAAGTCGGTCAATTTCCTCGAGTTAGCAGGTAATTCGCGTCGTGGTTGCTTTCTAGCGCGTCGGTGTTAGAGCGAGCTTCGTAGGATTTCGTAGATCGTAGTAGCTTTTCGAACGGAAAGTTTAGGGTCTTTTTTAAGAGCTTTAAGTGCAAGGAAAACGCGACTCTCTTTTGGAAGAGATTCCATTGTGTTTTGTAGAAAGAATTTACGATCAGATTCGAGATATTATAAAGTGAAGGAAAGTAGCCTACTCGCTATACTAGCCCACTCGCTATACAAATACGTTAGTACATCGTTAATATAGTGCTAGAACGTTGTAGGTATACCCTATAGCCTAAATAGTATAACCAATAACTTGTATAGCTCGAATCTAGTAATAAACATAGTAAGCTACTTGTAGCCTTCTATAATATAAACTCTATTAAATGCCGCGATAACGTCCAATTTAGTAAAAATAGTAGCTTTGTAAATCGAGTCGAGGGTCTCCTAAATAAGCGGGATAGAGTACTAGCTCTTTAGTATAACATTGTTAATCCCCTAGTAGTCGACGTAAATACGAACGCCGCCTCTAGGCTTCTAGGCTAGCAAGATAGGTATTGCCGCTAAGGACTTAGATAGCTAGATAAAGCCTTTCGCGAGGTTATCGTTAAGCTAGCGCTTAAGGACCTAGAGTTCTATTGGTAATAGTAGCCTATTCCTAGCGACAGGAACCTTGTAGCCTAGTAGTAGCTCAATCTTATAGTTGTAAGACCGGTATAGTAGCAATGTATTAGCTTCTTAGGGTAGGAAAGCTATAAAGAGATCTCGGTATTTGTTCGGTAGCCGTTTCTTAATGTCCTTAGATATAAGGTTCGGCTTGTCGAACTTGCGGAAGAACTTCTTCGCGTCCTCCTTAGTAATCTTGTTTATAATGTTACTATTGGACTATAGCGCGTTAATAAAGTTATAGAACTCGCTTAGCAATTAGTTAGTATAATTTTTAGGTCTATCTCGTCTCTAGAATAGGTCTTTAAAGAACTCCTTAAGGAGCTTAGGTAGGTTAATACTTAGTACGTTACAAATGGCCTCTTCGAGCTTAGCTAGTATAGTACGCATTACTATAATGCCTTTCTAGCGCGCGAAGAAAAGGAAGTTCGCTACGTTTAAGAGTTAGATATTATCACTTCTTAGTCTCCCCCGCCTTATTAGGGTCGGTAGCTATACTACAATCGGCCGTCTAGACCTCGATAACCAAATCCCTATAGCTATTCTCGTAGGTATAGGCTTGCTTAGTAGTGCGTTCGGTATTATTACGCCTCTTACGTTCGGTGAGGCGAAGGTCTAGCGGGGGCCGTTAGTTAGGATACGCTTCTACTACTTATTTAACCTCTAGCGTTAGCGCTATTTACATTTATAGCGTAAGCGCCGCTACCATGCTACTTCCGATAGCCTGTTATTCGACTCTAGGTCTTTAGGTTCGCTATTTAGTTCCTAGTCTAGCTCGCCCTTATCCTCTACCTCCTTAACCATTAGTTAGTATAGTAAAGACATAGCTTTAACAGCACTTAGCGCCTCTTGTTCCTCGATATAGTAAGGTAGGTACTAGCCGTAGCACTAACATTAGAAGGTTAGCCATAGCGAGCCCTAGTCGACAATAGGGTTATATAGATAAAGCTATAGGAAGCTAAAGATAACTAGGTTCTCTTTTGCTAGGTTCGTAATAAAGAACGTTAGCAGCTCAATATAGTCGCCGATCTTTAAGCGCAGTTCGGTTATAACGTACTTGCATAGCGAGTAGCCCACTATAGCGAGTAGCCCACGAAGATTTACACCTTAAAACGACATTTTGAAATATTTATACCTTAATGAAAGTTCATTTAAAACTTGCAAAACTTTGAAGATCATTTTATAACTATATCATATACTTAGAGAAAAAGTATAAAAATTTCTATTGTCCAGGGGGGCTTGTCAATTGGTTTAGATATACTTCTCTATAGATTTTAAACATCACTTTTTTAATTTGCATACTTGTATTTATCATACTTTTTCTAACAGTGTATAACATGGTTATAAAGCAATTTTGAAAGTTGTACAAATTTTAAGTGAAATTTCGTTGAGATATAAATATTTTAAAATGTCGATTTAAGGTGTAAATCTTCGTAGGCCACTCGCTATAGTAGGCCACTCGCTATACAAGTACGTTATAGGTAATCTAGAATAATAGTACGCTATCCGCTAGGTATAGAGGTCTTAGTTAGTACAAGCGGCGAGAAAGTAGGTAGTACTTAACTAGGAAGGCGAAGTCTATAAACACAAGGCCTATATAGCCCGAATCTACTAAAGAGATATATAGTATATCGCGTTTACCATTAAAGATATAGGAGGACAACAAGATCAATTTCGAAAACGAGCTAACTACGCTGATTTGTAGCTATAAGTTATACTCTAAAAGGTCCTCTATAACTTTATAGTAGTTCTACCTCTACGTATAACTTTACGTAGAGGTTACTCGTTTTCTAAGTAGCTATAGCTCTCGAGCAAGTTCTAGGAGGTATATAGGCCGTTGCTACTACTATTGCCGCCTTAGCTATAACCGGTCTAGCTATAGCTGTCGGTGTTAGTCGGGATCTCCTAGATAAAGCTACGGTTTAAAATGTTAGCCTAGTATAGCTACGGGCTGCTCTAGTAGCTACTACGGCGGGGCGGCGTAGTTAGGAAGCCGTTATATAGCTAGTTAAATTAACTATATAGCTACTAAGGAAAACTAAAGGACGTTGGGGTTAGCTAGGGGTAACTATAGCTCTAGAACTAGTTTAGGAAATCGCTATTTAGCTATCTCTAGTTCTAGCCTTAGCCGCTACCGCGAGGCTAGCTTTGAAAGTTACTACCGTAGTTAGTACAAGCGTAGCTATAGTATTCGCGTATTAGGTAGCCTTTCTTGCTATAGTAGAGGTAGTAGCCCTCTACTAGATAGCGAGACCGCTTCGCTAGGTCGAGCTTGTTAACTACTAGGCATATAGCGTCGAGATCTATAGGTTTACCTATATCGTTGTTAGTGCTATTGTTGTTACTACAGTTGCAGTTGCTGTTGTTATTATTATTGGAGCTGCCCAAGTTAGTAGCTTCGGCGTTCACCTTGCAGATATATTCCTTACTTTTAATGTTAGAAGCTATTTTCTAGGCTATTTCGACCTAGCCCTAGTAATCGTTAAACTTAGGTGTTATATACTTGCAATTAAGTATACTATATATTTTAGGGTTTAGCTTCTTCTAGAGGCCCTAGACGCGAGCCGCGCCGTCCTATTTAGCTATATCGGTTAGGTTAGAATACTTAGTAATAAAGTCGCTAAAGCGGGCGAACTTGCTCGACTAGGTCAAGCTGCGGAGTTAGTTTTCGGCGTTAGCTACTAAGTTGAGGGTAGCGAAGTATAAGCTAAAGTAGTCTAGTAGCTCTAGGCCGGTCTTCTACGGCTACAAGCTCGGGTCCTCGGGATTAGTGTTAACTTGCTCTATGCCGGATACGACGACGTCTTAGGCTACGCCCTAAAGTAGTAACGCGATATAGCAAATCTTAATGTATTTATTGCGGAACTCGCGGTGATGTGCGTTCTAGCGCGTAATGACTAAGGTCTTAAATGTACAGAACGCTTAAGTGCGCTTCGCCGTATTAGACTCGCTACCGTTAAAGGGAAGAACGTAGGGTAGGGTCGCGCCGCTACTAGAGGAGTCGAGCTTATCGATTAACGCTGCTAAAAGCTTATAATTCGGGTTAGCCTTTTTGCCGTTGGTTACCTTGTTAGTAGCCTTCGTACTATCGTTATCGTTCTTCGTAGTAGCGTTAAAGCCTTCCTACTATAACTAGAGTTGGGCTTCTAGAGCAGTCTTTAGTTTATTAGTGACCTAGAGGCGCTTCTCTAAGGTGTCCTTCTCGTTTTGCAGGGCTAGGTACTTGGCCTCTAGATCCTTCTTCTAGTTCTTAAGGAACTTGATGCGATTTGCGGTGCCGATTAGAACTCCGTTAAGGAGGTCCAAGTAGATATATTTGGTGCTACTCGGTTTCTTGTAGCTCTCTACTAAGGCGTTGACCATAGCCCGAGGGGCAAGAATCGGGGTCGTGCATTCCTTGAGGTAGGCCTTTAGGGCTAGGAACGGAGCGAGGTCGGTTATAAGCAGCGGGACCTTTAGGTCGCCGTGCTTTGGGTTGCTGTTAGGCGTAGACATCCTATCTATCGATCAAATTGGCGATCTTGCTATCAATGCCGTCTTAGCTCTTGTAGCGATTAGTTCGCTTCGCGGCGCGCGTATTGCTACTATCGGTCTAGGGTCCTTTATTCGGGTCTTAGAAGTTGTATTTAGTAGTCTACACTACGCTCTAGGTCGAATTTTATCGGGGAAAATCGCGGAACTGCCTTCTATAGTTCTAAATGATTGAATTAAGGTTTGCGTAATGTAGATAATAGGTACGACTAACTATTACGGGGTAATATAGCCAACCTAGAGAGTACTCTATATATTGTATAGTCGTACAAGGAACTAAACTATAGCTAGTGCATATAGCTAAGAGAAAATCCTATAGGCGTAGTAGCGTATAGACTATACGGGGCAAGCTCTACTCTAGTGCTTACTAAGCTACCTATCTAATCTATAACCCTAACCCTAGTATAGGCAATGCCCGTAACATTAGGCGATAGTTAAACTCGCGCTTCTACTTAGTACGGGCCTTCCCGTATTCGCTAGCGAGGCGAATAAAGTTGTTCTTAAAGGCGAGGTAATTTGTACCTAGCCCTATCTTTAAGTTATTATAATCGTTAAGCGCCTTCTACGCAAGGAGAGAGTTGTAATATTGATCCTATAGATAGGTCAATATCCGGTCTAAGGTCTTAATTAGTTTAGGGTAAATGTCCTAGCGATAAGGTACTAGCTCGTGCTTAGCTTTACTACCTAAGTAGGACTCGATATAGGCTTGCTTGTCATAGGATTCCCCGCTCCTATAGTTATAGTCATGTCATATGTTTTGTTATGATCGTGCATACGCATTACAGGCTTCTATCATGTTACAAGCTCCTATTTAGGTCTCTGCTCATGCACACGTCACAGGCCTCTGCTCCAGTACTTAAGGTCTAGTCGTATGCCCACTCCTATCATCTAGCTCTTGCTCTCCTCGTAGCAATATCAATCTTGCATGTGCGAGCTAACCAGACCTTAGGTAGTACCCGTCACGTTGCTAGGCCTTGTTATTAACGAAATAGTTAGCGTTAATAGTCAACTTGTTCTCGATATCGCGATACCACTACTCGAAGTCCTTAGTGTTATAGTCCTTCTCGTTATAAAAGATCGGCGGGTTAGGGGCCTTGCTACTATACTTACTACTAGCTACGCTAATCTAGGAGAATATACTATTCTCGCAGTAGGTACGATCGCTATTATATCCGTTGCTACCGCTAGGAAGAGTAGTACTATTCTAGCGAGACTATACGACAAAGTCGGCAATCGCTTCGTTTAAGCGGACCGCGTTAGCCTTAAAGCTAGCGATCTCTTCGCTCTAGTCTACTACGGTAGCAAGTAATTCTTCTTCGCGGTTAGTAGCGGGAGCTCCTACCTTATCCTAAGCAGGGTTCTCGAAGAGGACCAGGACCTAGTTGTAGATCGCCTTTAAATTGTTATCGAGGTTCTAAGCCGCTAGGTGCAACTCCTTAACCTACTTAGCGAGAGCGATAGCTATTAAGCTCCAAAGCTAGACTTCCTTAAAGACTTTGTTAGGGTTTGCCGCTACTAGCTTAGCGAATTCCTTAGAGTCGACTACTCTAGCAATAGGAAGGGTATTGTCGTTAACCTAGACCTCTAAAGGTATATCGGGCCTCTTGGATCGGGTCCTCTTCGCGAAATAGTTAGCAAACGTCGCGACCCTACTCTTTAAGTCCTAGTCTAGGCTCTCGAAGGTCTTAGTATACCGAACCGAATCAAGTTGGTTAGTAACCTCGCGTTTAAAGTTATTGTAAATCGGCTTAGCGCGCTTGCTAGTATCGTCGTCGTTATCTGCTTTAGTTAGTATATTGGAAAGACGGACGCTAGGTCGGCGTACTTTCTTTTTCGGTACCTCGAAGAAGGTCGATAAGACAACCTCCTTAAAGTATACTTCTTTACGTACATTAGCGCCTTTAGGTTCGTAGACTATTCTAACGGTCCTATCAAGTCGATTCAATTGGTTTGGTTTAGGTACTAAGCTCTTAGTAGTTAGTCTATCTAGTTAGGAACCCTAGTCGTAGGGTCGGTCTTAGTAAGCTAGCCGACTATAGCTACTACAATTGGTTGATTAATTGGTAGGTAGGATACTATTGATGCCTTCCTAGGCGATAGAAAATGAGCTTTCGATTGTAAGAGACGAGTAATACATAGGCGAGGTACAAGGGCGCTATAAATATACTACTTAATTCTGCTAATCGAAAGCTAAGGAAAGGAGAGAGGGAAGATATAAATCGCGCGTTGCAATACGGGAAGATATACGCGAATGCGGCTAGTCCTAATACGGAAGTGCGCCTATAACCCTAATCCTAGGTACGCTTCCTATTACATTATACTTATATACTATAGTTACGCTACTACTTGTAAATAACTAGTTAACTCTCGAGTAAGTTTATCTATATTAGAGGCTTCCTTTAGGCGAGGTTAGTTTCCCTATTCCTTCTATACTCTTAATTGTATATAGTACTTACTATATTAGTAACCTACACTAAAAGAGATCGCCCTTTAGAACGAACAAGACCCTACTACCGTTATTAACCGCCGTATAGCGATTCGCAATGGCCTGTAGCCGCTCCTAGACGACGATATTATCCTAGTAGCCTAACTAACCGAGCCAACTAGTACGTAGAGAGGTAGCGCTAGCATTAGGCGGGACCTCTTATATAACGAACCTACCCGCCCTATAAAGAGGGCGAAGAAGCTATTAGCTACTTAGCAACGTACTAAGGATAAGGCAGAAATATAGCTATTACGTTAGTAGGTTAGGCAGACTTTAGAAGTAGTTATATCGCTCTTATAGGCCTAGGACCTCTAAGGGCAATATAGCTAGGCTAGTTCTATCCGCTACCACCGCTACTACTGCCGCTTTAGTTCTACGCGCGAGTGTGTTACGGGATTCCCTGCTCCTATAGTTATAGTCATGTCATCTGTTTAGGCCTCTGCTTATATACATGTTATAGGCCTCTACTTATATATATGTTATAGGCCTTTACTCTAGTACTTAAGGTCTAGTTGTATACCTATTCCTATTATCTAGCTCTTGCTCTCCTTATAGTAATATTAATCTTATATGTACGAGCTAACTAGACTTTAGGTAGTGCCCGTTATAGTATATTGCTACCCTCTTCTACAAGAAGGGTCTTGCTTTTGCTCTTGTTCTTAGACCTCTCTTGTATATGGATTGTTGTTCCTATATACGTTATAGATCCTAGTACTACTTAGCATCTTGCGGAAAAGGTAGTAGCCTTAGAGAACTAGGTTGCTATTCTTTAGCAATAACTCGTCGGGCGTCCTAAAGCCCGTCTCCCAGATCCTAAAAGGCTTACCGGAGCTACAAGGTACGACACTTAGCTCCCGCTAATCAAGGCCAAGCTCTAGATCGACGCCGACGCTATTGGCACTAATAAGGCACAATTCTTCTACCTCTACGGAAACCTAGATTCGAAAATCCAAGCTATAGTCCTTCTATAGCTTCTCCTTGTAGAGAACAACGGATTATAGGATTGCCAAACTATCCTAGATCAACTCGAGCGCATCTACAATAACCTAACTAAAAGGTTAACTAAAAGGGATACGGCTATAGCTCGGCTACAAGGCATTCGACAAGGAAACGACGCTCTTCCAATTTATCTTTCTAAGTTCGAAAGGCTCCTTCACGAAGCAAACGCCAATGCATAGCTAGACGATTCGAAAATCGCTATCCTACGAAACAGTGTCAACAACAAGCTCAAGGCAAAACTCGATGTCCAGCTAGAACTCCCTACCAAGTACGAAAAATTCGTTAGATCTCTTTACAAGCTTAGCGGATATAGTAGCTCCGAATAGGGTAACCCTCTTAGTACTCTCGGAAAGCTCCTAGCTCTACGAATCGGTAACCTAATGGATCTTTCTACGATGGACACGCGGGACGGCGAAACACTCCGGATGTCGAATATCCGAACAGGAGGTTCTATCCGGTTCGCGCTTAGCGCAACGCCTGCTCAACGGCAAGCCCGACGGGAAGCTAGTGTATATATGCGATGTAGTAATCCAGACCACTAGGTACGAGACTACCTCTACGTACCTACTACAAACGCTCTAGTTTCTAGCTCAGTTTCTAAGTGTTCTAATTATAATTTTGATTTACGCTTACGACATTTTGCGACTGTTATACCTAACTATAAAAAGGACATGTACGATAATTGAGTCTTGTCTTTTGGATTATGTTCTTGCTAACTTAGTTGGGGATCTTATGTTTTAGGTCTTAGATCTTATTTCTGCTCAAGTTTTCATCTTGGAGGAATAGGATTTTGTTTTGGCGGGAGGAAGTGTCACGGGATTCCCCGCTCCTATAGTTATGGTTATGTTATCTGTTTAGGCCTCTGCTTATGTACATGTCATAGGCCTCTGCTCACGCATACGTCATAGGCCTCTGCTCTAGTACTTAAGGTCTGGTCACATGCCTATTCCTATCATCTAGCTCTTGCTCTTCTCGTAGCAATATCAATCTTGTATGTGCGAGCTGACCAGACCTTAGGTGGTGCCCGTCATAGAGTGCCTACGTAGCTGTATACGCTAATGCTAATATAGCTGTTATAGGTACTTCCTAGCCAATATTTAGTAGCAGCTATACATTCGACCTAGCTATAGTTTCTAGGGCCGAGCTAGTATAGCCAGCCGCACTAGTAGGAGCAAGGCACGCGCCCAACGATTAACAGCCTTGCGTAGTAATATTTAAGAGCATAGGTATATACATAGGGCTAGCAAGGACCATAAGGCTAGCAAGGACCATAAGGCTAGCAAGGACCATACAGCTAGCAAGGACCATAGGGCTAGCAAGGGAGGCAGGCATAGTAAGGCAGGCGGTGTGGGCTAGTAATATTGCAATTTGAACAAAATGGATTTTATTGCGTTTTTAAGCGAATTGGCTCGCTCTATAGTTTTGGGCATGCCCGCGGTTAAGTTGGTGTTGATGTATTGCAATGTAGTGTAGTTTAATGTTGATGATTTTGGGTGCAAGGGGCGGTGCAGGGCCTTCGCTGCAAAATTTTGGTGTGGGTAGCCATTTGGGGCCTTGGCAGCCAAAAAGGGTTTAGCGAACGTCGTAATAGTATGGGGGCACGTCGTAATAGTGGGCTCGGTGATCTCAGGTCCTTCGCGTTCCATGTGACAACACTTTGCGCCGAGCCAATTGCCAAGTTTGGAGATCCGCCAACCCAACGAAGCTCGTCATCACGTCATACACGCGAACAGAGCTTGCCCACATCCGAGCACAGTCAACTACACGTGTAGTACTCACTGCTGCAATCCACTGACGGGAGTCGCCAACCATCGCGGTCCACATCCCGACCCGAAACGATCCGAGCGACCTGCCCAACCCCGACGTGTCCCTGCGCAGCCCACGTCAACACCACAACCATGACCATCGACACGCACATCACCGACCCCTCACTGGCATCGGTCGTCGAGACGTCGAGGGCAGCGCGAGAGCAAGCGCAGGCCCTCGTCGACCTGATCGCACAGGCAACCGCCGCCAACGCCAACGGCCCCATCCCCGCCGATGCGCTGACCGACATCTCGAGGCAGCAGAAGCTGCTCAACACCAGCCTGGCCCACCTGCGCGGCCTGCACCGCGCCGCCCACTTCCGGGCGCGCGAGACAAAGAGTCAGACGGCAGAGGCGCGGCACGAGGTGGACGTGCTGCACTTGCAGCTGCAGAACTTGTACTATGAGCAGCGTCATCTTGAGGGAGAGATTGCGGCTTGCGAGGGGTTTGAGTACGTTTTCTCTCCTTGGGCTTACGCCAACGTCTGTTGGTGAACCACCTTAGCTAATGGGATTTCTTTGTTTCTAGGCACACCTACCAACTCCTCCCTCTGATCCCGGTTGAGGAGTTCCTCGCCCAGCATCCCGAGCACGCCGACGCCGACGAGGACGCGCTGATGGTGGCACGCATAAACCACGAGCGTGCGGAGCGCGAGGCTCTCGAGCAGCAGCGGCTGGAACTGCAGAAGCGGAAGCAGAAGCTCATTGCCGAGAACAAGAAGCGCAGGGACGACCTGGCCAACCTGGACAAGGACTTGGAGAAGTTCATTGACGTGAGTCGCTACGGGAGCTGTGCGTCTGATGAGCATGAACTGACACTCTGCGTTCCAGGCAGCCAAACCTATCCAGAAGATGTTTGAGAAGGTGGTCTGAGGTGTATTGCAGAATTCGCTTTGCTCCGTTGGCGGCAGAGACATTTTATCAGCAGGCTACCGATCACTAGTCCACCGCGGACGACGAGACTCCTGCTGCATTGGGGCCCAAATTGAGCATCAAAAGCTTGCTGCTTGCTAAAACATTCAGCTTCGAGGAATGAGCAACTGGGTATGAGAGGGTCGAAGGCCCGGCCGGAGCGGCTCACAAGCAAGGGCCTGAGCAAGGAAGAGCGGAAAGCCTCCAAGAGGACATGGACTTAAGGAGGCAGTGTTGATGGGGGAGTTGTGCAAGGCAAGACGACGTTCTCCCGGCTGAACGGCCCTAACATGGGCCGGCCCTTGGAGACGGCCGGCTCCGGAGGTCGTGTGGAGCGCCGTCGGGTTCGATCCGAGGCTGTCCCGCTCCGTTGGATTGCACTTGTCAACCGACGCATACGGCCCGGATGACTTGCAGTTCCCTGTATGCGGCCAAAGTTCTCGCGCAGCCGAGACTGATGCGGCCTGTTTGGGTGGGCATCGCAGTTCGAGAGACAAGAGATACGGATATGGCAATTCAACCGGCCAAAAGCAGACGCACAGCGTTTGTGCTCTCGGCCGCTGGGAGACGGAACCATTCGGCAGCCTGCATTTTCCGTCACCGTTGGTGGCTGGAGTTCTGATGTGACAATCCGGGGGCTTGCTCCTGATAATAAAACGGAGATTAAATGAGATACTGGCCAGCCTTCCTTCTCCCCAGAAAACGCGTCCTGGACGCGGCACCTTTGGCGCAATTTTACGCGTACGAGGGACAGCGTCGATTCGTTGAAGGGCCGCTGGCCCTGCATGGGTTGCGGATCGATCATCGACCCTGATCAAAGCGGGAGTCGGGACGGGATGGCGGCGATGCTCGGCCGAGGATGGACATGTATCCGGAATTACACCCAGAATTCTGTTTCTCCATTGAAAGGATGTGCTTTCATGGCAGCAACGCCAGCAAACCATGTTTCGAAACAGACGTTTCCTTTCCCCTTCTTCTGCAGGAACCCGAGCCCCACAGATGGTGTGTCTTGGTCAGGGTCCTGTCGTGATGCCTCGGGCGACGGGCTCGACGCACCTCTCTGGTTCCTGGGGACGCAGACATCTCCATGAACATCACTGACAATCGTCTTCCACAACGAATTCTCAGACGGAGTAACGGTAACGTCAACGCCATCCGCGCGTCCGTGGATTGCCCAGTTGACCCCGTTCCCAAGGCCAAGCGAAATGATGTCCCACCGGATCACGGCGAAAAGCAAGCCAACCAGGGCTGACGAGAGAAACAAGCTTCAAAACTTTGCTGAGGATCTTACCGGTTGGGGAAAAAAACGGAAAAAGAGGGAATGCGAAAAATCCGGCCAATAGGCGCCCGGCACAACGTCGATTAAAATGAGATTTGCGGATCGTGCAGCTGTGCCAAGTCCCAAGTCCCAACGATGCGCGAGGCCTCTCGGGTAACCTGCATGGGCGTAATTACAGGTACCTACCGCCCATCAGTAAGGTAGCAACCAGGAACTCCGGACGCCAGGCTGGATTGCCGCACAGAGCAGTCGAAGGGCGCGTGAGGACCAAGCCCACAACTGCCAAACTGCCAAGGCGAAGTCCCGGCGACATGTTCAAGGCAATTGACGCCCACAACAGACGGAGCCTGTCGGGTGAAGTGTGAACAGCCACCCAGCCCCATCCAACGCTCTTCGGGATACGGTTACGCGGAAGCGGTAACGTTATGGCGTTACCACTAGTGAGGCGTTTTTCTTCAAGCCAATCGCTCAACATCCAGGGTCCTCGCCAACCAGCCAGTGAGGGGTGGTTTCACCCATCATAATTTCCCCAAAGTGGCATCGACCCGACCCACGCCGGCGCAGGCAACCTGGCCAGAGCTCCAGACGACGACACGGGAACCTAAGAAGTGGACAGCACGGGAGGGCTTTCGGATGGAAATTGGCAAGAGGGTTCTTTCCTTCGAGGGAACCCAAAGTTTGGTACGGGATGACAGACAGCGTGTGCCGACTTGCCGGCGTTTTTGGTCAACGGCGAGCGAGGGTTTGTTTGTCTCCCGATGTCAACGGCCCGCGGCGCAAGGAGATGCAACAACTTGGGACGATGCGGGTCATGCTGCGCGCAAGCTTCAGACGCAGGGGGCCCCACATTTGGAAATCCCCCAGAGTCTGCCCACAACTCCAACCTTTGTCGAGCAACCGACTGCGATTCCTCCAACTCCAGCCATGCGCCAGCAAAGGGCACGGCTGGGTTGAGAATGTAGAATGTGAGAGGGTAACAACAGGTCATTCCAACAATGTGGTGTCTCTCTGTGGACGCACTCGAATGCAAGCATCGTCTGTCTTGGGGAACACACCGCTGTCGTGCTAGTGGGGGAGATCCCCACGCGTGTCTCGACGAGGCTCTGTGGTTGGCGAGAGAAGGCGTCAGATGGCTTCCTATTGTTGTTTAGCAAGCACCGGAATTGCAAGCGACAAGCAGCCCGGCTGGAACTGCCGCCGCTTGGCAGCGACCTCGGGCACCAAATGTTGTCGACGTGACCTTGGATCGTCGTCCCAGCCGCTGCTCAACAGAGCAGAGCGTTGCCGTTGCTGCGGCGTGATGTGCGGAGGTGAGCCGATGGGGGAGTGAACTTGTGAAGCATTGGACCCCAAAAGCTCCCGTCCTTCTTCCCCGCGATTTTCATGTGAGAGGCGGCTCCTGCCGCAACCACACCAAGGCCGTTCAAGTTGCCAACCTTGCATCTGCAGCTCACAGGGTCCTGCCGCAAGTGAGAAACATTGGACGTTTTTTATGCCCGTCTGTCGGGTTTGGGCGGAGCAGCAAACCTGCAGATTGAGGGTTTTCTGCCTAAGAAGCAAGGCATCACGCCTTTCTGGCCTGAGTGGGAGGTTTAGGTATTGCCGAAAATTGACAAGCGCAGAATGTTTGATAGCCGAGCCCAAGCCAGCTTTATCCCTGTCCCCAGCCTGGGCCTTGCACATCTCCAGCCAAGCCCAAAAGTAGCACGCTAGCACTCCCGGTCTGCGTCGCGGGTTGGTTGTGCTGGAGACGCGGGCTGCAGTCGCCCCTTTTTTTCTGCCCATCCATGGCTGGCCTGGGTCGTGGGTTTCATCGCCAGCGACGAGTACCCTCAGCTCTCAGCACGTCCCCCCCGACAAGCCCCAGCACACCACGACTGCGCCGCCTTGCCGTTCTCGTTGCACCCCAATTTTTTCCCTCTTTCCTCTCTTTTCCCCTTTTCTCTCCTTCCGCACTCCCTCCTTCCTCCCCGCCCGAAGTTTGCTCCTGTGGACCTGTGGAAGCAACACGCCGAGTGCTCTTCGACTCGCGTTCCCCTTCGTCCACGGGCCTCCACCGTCCGCGACACCCTCACCTCGCCTCAGCCGCTCGGTTCCTCTCCGCCGACTCGCCCAATTCACCCGGCGCAGCCAATTCGCAAGGGGAAACGCAGAGACCGGCCTCGCCAGCCTTGCCAATTCGCGACAAGCACAACTCGAGCATCACAAGTTTCGCCTTGCTCTTGCAGCCACCGCGATGTCGATCTTTGCATGGTGCAGCCGGCGCGCCGGCGGCCTAGCGATGCTGGCCACCATTGCGCTCTCGTACTGGGTCATCTCGAGCGAGCTGGATGCCCAAAGGCATGACTACAAGTATCAGTCAACCGACAGTCTTAGTGCGCCTCGTCACGCCTCGAAAAAGGGCAACAGCCTGGTAGCGGTTTTCTCGTACTACTGCCTCCTCATCCACCTGCTGGTCTTCATCTTCCCGCTCCGCTCCTGCTACGCCGTCTTCACCATTACGAACAGCCTCAAGAAGTCCGCGCGGACCAGGGCTCTGAAAGACCTCAAGTTTGGTCACCGCCGCCGCGGCTCGTCGACCTCGCTCTCCAGCTCCGAGACGTTGACCTCGTCCCGGGACGTCAGCTCCACGTCGAGCAGCGAAGCCGGCGACCTCGACCCCGAGCTCTACACCGACGGCGACATTGCGCCCGACCGCGTCATCCACGCGATTGTCATCCCGAACTACAAGGAGGAAACCGACAGTCTGAGGGAGACACTCGAGGTCTTGGCTTCGCACCCCCAGGCGCGCAACACTTACGATGTGAGTATATCGCACCCGCACCCGCTCCCTCTCCCTCCAATCCCCCACAACGCCAGCTGGCAGCTATTCCCATGGCTCCACGGAATTGTTGGTGGAAGTGGCGATTGGTGGGGAAAGGATCTTCAGGGGCACATCTTTGCCGGTTTTGCCTTTGGCTCCATAGCTTGTTCAAGGTTGACATGATTCAGGTTTACCTTGCAATGGAGCAAAGAGAGCACAATGCGGAGACCAAGGCCGCCAGGCTCACAAACGAGTTCTCCAAGAAGTTCCGTTCAATTGACTTCACGGTGCACCCGTCCGACATCCCGGGCGAGCTGGCCGGCAAGGGTAGCAACATGGCCTGGGCGGCGAGGAAGCTCAGCGAAAAGTACAACCTCGGGCAGCGCAAGGATGTGATTGTTACGGGTATTGATGGTGAGTCGTTGCTCCACCCAAACAATGGTCTGGCCGCGGCCGGGCCTGCACGTCAGGATTCGCTAACCAATTTGACCCCCATGCAGCTGACAGCCACCTGTCGTCCAATTACTTCTCGCTGGTGACGACCATGCATATGGCCTACCCGGACACGGCTACCACCACGCTGTACTCGGCCCCGATTATCTTTGACCGCAACGCCCACAATGTTCCCGCCATTGTCCGTGTCGCTGACGTCCTGTGGTCCGCCGCCGGCATGTCGGGCCTGTACAAGGGCTCGTCGATTGCTCCCCCTACGTCCGTGTACTCGCTGCCCCTCGAGCTGGTCGACCGCGTCGGCGGCTGGGATTGCGACTCTGAGGCCATTGGCGAGGATTTGCACATGTACCTCAAGTGCTTCTTTGCGCTCAACGGTAACCTGACGGTCCGGACTGTCATGAGCCCTGTCAGCCAGACGAACGTCACGGGCGGCGGTCGCGGGAAGGGAATTCCGGGCATCATTACCGACATTCGCGCGCGGTACAAGCAGGCGCTCCGGCACATGTGGGGTGCGCTTGACACCGGCTATGCGCTGAGGAAGGTGGTCGAGGTCTGGAAGGAGAGGAAGCACACTTCGAGGGCATTCCGGCCGCTGCACACCTCTCTGTAAGTTGTCTCGCAAGATGATAACTCTTAAGGTGGATGGAGAGCTAATTATCGTTCAGGAACGACGACTCAGACAGCTACGTCCCGCAGTCGCAGATCGACTCCGTTGATGCCGAAGCGGCGCCCGAGAGCGGCATCTTCTCGGACGTGGTGACCGACACCCTCAAGGAGCCCGACTGGGAGCGCATTGCCATTCTGTTCCACCGCCTCTTCGAAGCGCACTTCCTGCCCGTCCAGATGACCATCCTCGTTGTCGCGTCGACCCTCTGGATGTGGGTGACGGAGGGCATGCCCGACGTGCACGGAGTCGGCTGGATCTTCAGCATCTGCAACGTCCTCCGGACCCTCGGCTTCATGGAGGTTGCGCTCTACCTGTTCCTGTACGAGGGCTTCCACAGCATCTGCGTCGAGTCGCGCGAGAAGGAGATGGGCGACGCCGGCCTGCTCAAGGGCATGCACTTCTCGCGGAGAGAGGTCAAGACCAACTTCATCGACTACGTCATGGTCCCGCTGGTCGCGCCGATTTTCGGATCGATCCCGTGTGCGCAAGCGCAAATATGCCACTTCTGGACCCTGGATTTGGTATACACGGTCAGCAAAAAGGTCACCCGCAAAAGAGCAAAGTCGGTAACAGCGGACGCCTTGGTATAATGTCGCATGGATTACGACTTTTTCCTTTTCCGCTCTTTTCCCTCGCAGGACCTCTTCGATTCTCGGCACCTAATTCTTTCCGCGCCCTACTTATTTCAATGGATTCTCCCTTCTGGACTCGGTGCTGCCGTCCGTTTCCGACGACGGCTCGTGGGAAATCAACTGCTCCTCAAAGCTCGCATCACCACACCTCCGAGTGCCGAACCCGTTTATTTTCGCTTCTTGGGAAATGCTTGTTTGTCCGAACGAGGGCGACGGAGGCGTGTTCTGCTCGTCGTTTTGGCCTTTGTTCATTTTTAAACACGGGTTTTGGAGAAGGCGCACGTGTGTACAGTCAAGAGGACATGATGTTGATAATGCATGGCATGGCATCGGCATTTGGGCATCTAGATACGGGGGCTCGACTTTTTTCTGTTTTCATCTCTCTATCTGTCCCCGCTTGCTTGTTTAATGGGGCGGCTTCACCGGAGTTCACGGAGCAAGGGGAAGAGGAAGAAGAACATTACACCGGCAGGGGATCTTTTTTATTTGGACGGGGACATCAAACACGGACGATATTCCCGCCTGCTGGCGCCATTCGCTTAGATACCAGGAAGGAAGGAAAGAAGATGGACGACAACACGGCTTTTGGGTGGCGCAGGCACACACCACGTCTCATGACAAGATGGGAGGAGTTGACCAAGACGGGGAGGGAAAGAAAGAGGGATTTTGGCCGGCTGGGTTTGGGCTAGGCCCAGCGCGGACCACAAGCGCAGCAAGAAAGAGATGATGAGAAGGCAGTGTTTTGAGGGGCCCTATGATCCGTGACCGGGACGACTGGCGAGACTTTCCCGGTGGGCATCCCCGCGGTAATATCACAGCAACTTTCTAGCCCCATAATATTTAATCATACAATCCATGTACATAGCGAGGGAGGGAGATGGATGGGAGGAGGACATCACGGCATCCACTCGAGAGGTGGATGGGGGTGTGGTGTTTCTCCAGGTTCTCGATCCGATGGGAGGAGAGGTGGGAGGCAAGCTCCATGCTCAGGGGGAGTGTTAGTATCATGTATCGTCTCTGTTATGGAGCCGATATGATAGCATTGGCGTAGAGGAGAGGAGGAAGAATATATTCACGACGCTCGCTTTGGCCTGCGAAAAACAGCTCATCACCTTTCCTTGTCCCAGTTTTGGCATGCCGTGATGGGTCCGTTTCAGCAAAGCCCAGGTCAACGTGTTTCTGAGTTGGGCTGACTCGGCCAACTCCACTTCAGAAAGAACTGCCCTTTTCCGACACTGCCGTTCTAGGACGCGCAGACGCAAGGGCCGACTGCAGGTCGTAGCGAGTTGAGGGCGTGTGTGGCTGAGTTGACTGCTTCGTGGACATGCTGCGGCGTACCAGTAGGTATGTCAGGCTGCCGCGCAGGATACTCGTTGCAGTGATTCTGGGTCCGTCTTGGCGGACGGAGGATGTCCGTAATCGAGGGGGCTTTGCGGTGTTCAAGTCACCCACCCTTGCCTTGTTCGCAGTCATTTCCTGCTGTGTCATGCTTGGAGGACGAGACAGCGGATTCACGGGAGATACGGGAGGCACTTTTGGGGACGAGGGAACCGTTTCGCTGACGCGTCTTGGGCTGAGTTGTTTCTTGTCTGTGGAGTTGATGGGGATTCCCGGTTGTGGCTGTGCTTCCTGGGCAACTTGGCTCATGCTGGGCAGTGAGATGAAACGGGTTATTTTATTGTTAGGGAGATACTTGGGTCATTTCTCGCGGGCGATACGAGAAAGCGAAGGAGCGAGTTTTGATATTCACCGCCCGGAAGGATGGGAGATTGGATTCGGCTTGGTAGTCAGATTGGGATGATTGGGATGCTGATGGATTGAGTTGGAGCATTATTTATGTTCTTCTCTTCTCGGCAATGGACATCCTGCGTTGAGAGTAAGGATCTGGCTAGACTCGGAACATCTCCTCCTTCTTCCTCTTCCTCGGAAAAGAATCGAGACATGGTGAATACAGGGAACAGACTCCTCTTCTTCACCTGGTCATGTTCATCAGGGGCCATCAAGCTGTGGACATGTCGATGGCCCTGAGCCCGCTCATCTCGATCCCGGAATCCCAAGCTCACGTCCAAACGAGAAAATGTGCTGTACAGCCAATCAAATGTTCAGTGCTTTTGACGTCTCGGTCAAAGTATCCCGCCGGCTCCGTGCCGAAGGCACTCGGAGCTTGTCTCTGACTCGACCAATCAGCATGTCGTCTCAGACGCCACCCGGCCGTTGGACAGGGCGCCAGCGCCGGATCTGGGGCGGCCGGGCCTCCGTGCCCTCGCCGAGGCTCCGGTACCTCTCGGGAACCGTGATATGCGCTCGACAATGGTCATTGTCTTAAAGAGAGATTCAGACCATGTGAGATGGCTCCGTATTCGAGACAGCAGCACTTCGCAGAAACAGAATAGCCCACCATGACGGCCACCAGTTCCCGCAAGACCATCCGCATCGGGGTCTTCATCCCGACGGAATGCCAGCTCCTCGACATGGCCTGTGTGGACATCCTGGCCACTATGAGCCACGAATACATGATCAAAGTCAAAGAGTTCGCCCCAGGCCCAATCATCGACCTCGCCCCGAGCGTCCGCGTCTTTTGTATGCCCCTCTCTGTCCAACCCCGACCCCATCCATATCGCTAACTCTTGCCACTTCCGAAAAGACATCTCGAGGCTCCAACCGGGCCAACTCATCCCCGTCACCTCGTCCACGCACGTGCCCTGCACGCACCACATTTCCGACCCGGAGGTCCAACCGGGCCAGCTCGACGTCGTCGTCGTGCCCGGCCCGGACCCGCTGACCAATTGGGACGAGATCAAGGACGCGACGGACTGGTTGGCTGCGCAAGCCGCGCGGCCCGAGACGGACATCCTGAGCATCTGCACGGGCATCTATCTGTGCGGCGCCGCGGGCTTGTTGAAG
This sequence comes from Chaetomiaceae sp. PF1801, assembly GCA_023628475.1. Lineage (NCBI taxonomy): Eukaryota > Fungi > Ascomycota > Sordariomycetes > Sordariales > Chaetomiaceae > Chaetomiaceae sp. PF1801. Next base: position 27,964 of record JAMAKQ010000035.1, read on the forward strand.
GGGAAGAAGGCGTGCGGGCCGAGGAATCTGCAGGGCCACCTGGCGAAGCAGTTTGAGGGCGTGCAGTGGGTTGGGGAGGAGTTGAGGTGGGTGAGGGATGGGAATCTTTGGAGTAGTGGTGAGTTAAATTTCTTGAAGTCCTTTCTCTGGTCATGGGCAACTCTGCCCCGAGTGACAGAAAACTTCCAGCTAGGCTAATCGGTACTGAAGGCGGCGTCACCAACGGGAATGATCTCATTTCGGCGTACGCCAGGCTCAGCGGCCGAATTCCGGGACCGGTCGCCGAGATTGCTCTCGTGATGACTGACACGGGAGATCGGCCGCAAAAGTATGAGACCGGGCAAGTGGCCACGACGGTGGGTATCATGTGGCAGATTCTGAAGGCGGTCCTGATGGGATTTGGGAAGAAGAAGGTTGAGTAAAGTTAGAGGGCGGTGATGGGCAAGGACGGGAGTTGTAGGATTCTATGGGGGTCAGAGTACCTTGACGTTCTGTCCCACTTCGAGTTTCTCCGACTCTGAAGAGGGGAATGGCAGCGAGGCGAGATGATGCTTGCTCTTGAGTCTCATCTTGGCCTAAACGTCATGTTCTCTTCTTTTATTCTCTTTTCTTTTTTTCTTTTTGCGACATTCGGACTGAACCATGCTCTGGAGGTTCGATTGCAGTGAAAGTCGAACTCACAAGATCTGACTTGGAAGAAAAAATGGATCCAACTTCTCCACCTTCACAAGCCATCTTGAACGGGTGGCTAACTTGGAGCGGCAGGCGGTGACAGTCGGAGTGGGGTTCTGCCTGGTTGACCGGGCAGCCTGGTGGGACGATAAGGCTTATCGTGCAAAATGTGGGGACGGGCCCCAAATTTTTCTGTTCTCGAAGCTCCGGCGCGCCTCAAGTATTTCTGCAAGAACCGCCTTGTTGAAGCAGCCGACCGCTTCGACCTTTTTCAATCCTCGCACATCCGCTCTCTCCAATCCCTCTATTTTCTCCGCGCATTTGTAATTGTTTCTCGGCAATTCCTCTAGGACAGTACGAACGAGATTATTTCAGGTTTCTAGTCAAGTACTTTGTCGTAAAGATGTCGCCTCTACTCCCGGTCGCCGTGTACGGCTTGGAGGTCCCGACCGGAGGGATCCTCGTCCCCGCCGAGATTGAGTTCCCGGCAACGGTTCGTACATGGTGTGGCTGCCGCGCGTGTCTGTTCCATTGCTAACCGTATGATCTAGATCCGCATCACCATGGCGGCCATCGACCCCACCGCTGAGCCCGAGACCGACGGTCAGGGCAACGTCCCTTCAGTCCCTCGCTCGACTCTGAAGATCTACAAGGTCAACGGCGACGACGATGAGGAGGAGGAGGACTATCTTGAGTCGCTCATGGGCGGGGGTGACGACGAGGAGGAGTCGGACGAGGAGGACGAGGAGGTCAACGGCGGCCCCAGCGATCCGTCAAAGTCGAAGAAGGCGCGCGGGGAGGCCGCCATCAAGAAGCTCCTCGAGGCCACCAAGGAGGATTCGGACGACGAGATGGAAGATGCCAACGAGAAGCCCAACGGCGCCAAGAACAAGGGCAAGGCCAAGGCCAGCCCCGAGGATGAGGAGGAGAGTGACGAGGAGGACGAGGACGAAGACCTCAACATGGATGAATACGTTGTGTGCACTCTCGACACCGAGCGCGTATGTTGGCACCTGGCAGGTTCGAGTGATGAGCACGTTGGCTGACAATCATCCCAGACCTACCAACAACCCATCGACATCACAATTGGCGAGGGCGAGAGGATCTTCTTCAGCGTCAAGGGCACTCACGCCGTTTACCTCACTGGCAACTACGTCGTTCCCCAGGACGAAGAGGAGGAGGACGACGAGGAAGACTCGGATGACGAGTACGACCTCCCTCCCGGCCTCGACGACGACGATGAGTCCGAGATGAGCGATGAGCTGGACCACATTGACGGCACCCCCCGCATCAAGGAGATCGACACCGATGAGGAGGAGGAGGCCCCCAAGCTTGTCGACACCAAGAAGGGCAAGAAGAGGCCCGCTGACGAGGAGGCTGAGAACCTCGACGACATGATGGCCAAGGACGAGAAGAAGCTCAGCAAGAAGCAGCAAAAGAAGCTCAAGAACAACCAGGGCGAGGCTGTCGCCGCTGAGGCCAAGTCCAAGGAGTCACCGGCCGCTAAGGGCGACAAGAAGGTTCAGTTCGCCAAGAACCTTGAGCAGGGCCCGACCGGCCCCGCCAAGGACAAGGCCGAGAACAAGGGTGACAACAAGGGCGACAAGAAGGGCACCGTCGGTGTGAAGGTTGTTCAGGGCGTCACCATCGACGACCGCAAGCTCGGCACTGGCCGCACGGCCAAGTCTGGTGACCGGGTCGGCATGCGCTACATCGGCAAGCTCCAGAACGGCAAGGTGTTTGATGGTAAGTATTCATAGATTCAACTCTTTTGGGGAAATAAAACGCTAACCCAATACCCCGCAGCCAACAAGAAGGGCGCGCCGTTCTCCTTCAAGCTCGGCAAGGGCGAGGTCATCAAGGGCTGGGACATCGGCATTGTCGGTATGGCGGTCGGTGGCGAGCGCCGCCTGACCATCCCCGCCCACCTGGCCTACGGGGGCAAGTCCCTGCCTGGCATCCCGGCGAACAGCACGCTCATTTTCGACGTTAAGCTTCTTGAGATCAAGTAAAGTGTCCATATGAGGCAACCTTCAAGGGTTGGCCCAATCCGCCAACTTTCGGTATCCTGAGCGCGGCGTCGGTCGTTGCGGGTTCCTTGTACTTTACGGGGTTTCTGTTTCTCTTGTCTCACTCGTCCTTACGCGCCGCGGCGCGTGATTTCCTTTGCTCTGGCTGCCCCCGCTGCGGGCTAATACACGGCAACATGCGGATTTCCGACCTGGCGCGGTCTGCGAGGATCCCTTGCGCGTTGGGGAGCAGACGGACGGTTGACGGGATGACGAGGTCTACATTGCATCTGGGTCGGCGAACTGAAAAGTCTTGGGAGGGTTATTTTCTCGTCATGTCCTGTTTTCTCTGTTTATAGGCGCAAGATACCTCAGCAGTTTCGAGGGTACAATATTGCCGGTCAGTTGTCTTAGGTTCTTTCTCTGCACAAATGTGATGACCAATTCTAGGGCCGCTCGCCTGATTCCTGTGCCAGAAGTCACCACCAACCCTGTTCCGAAGAAGGCGAGGCTGGCATGGTCACTGTTGCCCAACATGTCTTGCGCTCACCAAGTTTCAACCCTTGATCAAGAATTCGAGGAAGGAAGGCCTCAACGACGGCCCTCAACTTGACTCGAGTGCTGGCTCCGGATTCTGCACCTCACGCTTGGCTGCTCGAAGCCGCTTATTGTTTGCATTCTCTCCGACTCTCGTTGTATTACGTTGCAGTGTTAGCAGCCACGCGGTTCAATGGACTGGGCGAACCGACATGAACGAGCATTTTGTCCAGGATCCAGGCCACACGGGCGACTCCTCTCCGGGACTTGAAAACGCTCCAGACCCTGTCTCGAGCCCACGCTCTCTTGCTCCGGCCAAACCCAGCTCTGCGCTGTCCGCCAAACTCCGGCGACACGGCGTCAAGGTGATCACGGCTCTCAAATCGTTGACCAACAGCTGTGAGGATCCTCTTCACCATTTCAGGTCCTAGTGTTGACGTTGTCTCTCTAGCTTTGGAACAACCCGCCGTCTTGGAGCCGCCCAGCCCGCCTTCATCTTCAAGTGAGCACGGCGCAAAGTCGGCCTTCATACAAAAGATGTCGAACGCCATCTTCCGTCCTCTGGAGCCCACCGTCGTCCGCAGGCCATCCCCAAAGAGCCGGCCGTTGCTGAGAGACACGTTTCAGGCTGCGGGGACACTGCCAGTCTCAGCATATCCGTCCAGCTCAAACTCGTACGCCAGCTCCAGCAAGACATCTGGTTCGAATAGCAACTCGGCCCAAACAATCCAGTTCTCGACGGGCAAGACGTCGCTCGACTCAATGTTCAGAGACACAGACCCCAACCGTTACCCAACCCGCAGCCCACAACGCTCCCGCCGTACGCCCAACCTCCGAACCGACGGACCTCGTCCCCCTCCCCACATTCACAACAACAACAACAGAAACACCCCCGACACAGCCCAGGCAGGAGCCCGCGCGACCGCCGTCCCCAGCATCGCCACAGTCGAGCGCGCAGCCGCCGCCAAGATCTACCTCGAGACACACTTCAACGAGCTGCTGGCCTCTGGCCCGTCGCCGCGGCAGATGCGGCAGCAGATGCTCGAGACGGAGCTGTTCAACCGGGCGCGGGAGAGGGGCGCGCCGCTGAGCGCGGCCGAGACGCAGCGGGCGCGGGCGCGGTTCTGGCGGCGGGAGAGTGAGTATTTGAGGGAGTTGAGGGTGGTGAAGGCGAGGGGTTTGGGTGTGCTGTTTGGTGGGGTGTCGTCGTCGGGGACGGGTGGTTGTTCGCGGGTGGGTGAGTATGAGACGGTCAAGGTTTTGGGGAAGGGGAGTTTTGGTGTGGTGAGATTGGTGAGGGATTGTCGGAGGGGGAGGGTGTATGCGATGAAGGTTATCAGGAAGAGCAAGATGCTCAAGACGAGTCAGGAGGGGCATCTCAGGGCTGAGAGGGATCTTTTGGTGGCGAGCGAGGGGTCTCGGTGGTAAGTTCTGTTATGATCCCGACCACATGCCCCTGAGTGGGTTGCTGACCTACGGTGACAGGATCGTACCTCTTGTCGCAAGCTTCCAAGACCTCTCGAACCTGTATTTGGTCATGGAGTACATGCCTGGCGGCGACTTCTTGAGCCTGCTGATCCGCGAGAACATCCTGCACGAATCGGTGGCGCGCTTTTATATCGCCGAGATCATCCTGTGCGTCGAGGCGGCGCATTCGCTCAAGTGCATCCATCGCGACATCAAGCCCGACAACTTCCTCGTCTCGGCGTCGGGCCACCTCAAGATCAGTGACTTTGGCCTGGCGTTCGACGGGCACTGGTCGCACGACACGAGCTACTACAACAGTCACCGGTAGAGCCTGGTGAGGAAGCTGGGCATCAAGGTCGAGGGCGACGAGGAGGACCGGGACGAGGGCGGCGGTTTGGAATCGGCGAAGAGGTGGTCCCTCGGCATCGCTGCCGGGATCAAGAAGCACGACAAGCAGGACCTGTACGACGGTGAGCCCCTGCTCAACTGGCGCAACCGCTGCGGCACGCGCAGGTCGGCGCGGAGTGTGGTGGGCACTAGCCAGTACATGGCTCCGGAGGTGATCGAGGGGAGGAGGTACGATGCCCGGTGCGACTAGTGGAGCGTCGGCGTCATCCTGTTTGAGTGCATCTACGGCCACACGCCCTTCATCTCGGAGGAGGGCCGGCAGCAGACCAAGGAGAACATCCTCCGGCATCATGAGACGTTCGGCTTCCCGCCCCGCCCGTCCGTGTCCCGCCGGTGCCAGCACTTGATGCTGTCCATGATTACGGACAAGGAGTACCGGCTCTGCTCGGAGCGGTACCGCATGAAGGACTTCGCCACGTCGTCTTCAAGCGCGTCTTCTGAGGCCAGCTCCAAGATGCGCGACTTTGCGGGCCGGTACGTGTTTCCGTACGATGCCGAGGACATCAAGGCGCACAAGTGGTTCCGCAACATCCCCTGGGAGCGCCTGCACGAGCTGGAGCCGCCGCTTGTGCCCAAGCTTCGCTCGGTCGACGACACGCAGTACTTTGACGATGGCGGGTCGGTGAGCGACGGGACGGAGAGTGAGGTCGAGGAGCAGGAGAGAAAGGTGGGAGACGCCCATGACGGCGCAGCCGAGACGGTACCGCAGCCCCCCAGCCTGCTGTTCTCCTCGCCAGCTTGTTCGACGCCAGGGCAGGGCTGGCCTTCTCCTGCAGTCTATTCCGTCGCTACCCCAGCAACCACCCTCACGAACACTCCTCACCAACAACAGCACCAACGGTGGGATTACTTCCAAAGCTACAACCCCTGCGCCACCACCAGCAACACCCACGACCATTATTCCATCCCACCCCCGCTACCCTCCCTCGAATCCCCCCTCACCACAACCCCGCCGGCCCATCAATTTCCCATGTCTTCCCCCCTTCATCTTCCCCTCACTCCAACCCAAGAACAACTCGCCTTCCTGCGCCCCCTGCGCTATCAACTACAGACCCTGGCCGTCACCATCCTCGCTGCCCCGCCACACGACAAGAACAGCAAGCTTGCCGCGCTAGAAATGTACCTGCAGCAAATGTTACCGTCCACCAACAACAATATCACCGAACCCGAGCGGGCGCACCTGCGCGAGTTTGTCAGGCGGTTTGCCGCTACTAACCCGTACAATGGCGCGGGTGGTGTTGCTGATGATGGAAAGAGTAAAAAGGGAAGGGAGCGGAAGAGGCCGAGGGACAGGTTGCTGAGGGATGAGGGGACGAAGGAGGTTGCTATGGAGGTGAGGAAGAGGACTGCGTTTTTGGGGTATGAGTGGACGAGGATGGGGAGGGAGGGGGGAGGGTTTGGGTTGGGATTGGGGCTGGATGGGGAGGGTGCGGGTGTTAACGATGGGGGTGGTGGCGGGGAGGATGTTGAGAATTTGTTGGAGGAGGTTCAAGTTGGTGATGGTGGCCGTGGTGGTGGTGTTGGGTTGGAGGAGGAGGATGTTGTTGTGACGGTTCCGCGCTGTGAGATGGGAGGTGCTCCTGGCGTTCAGCAGCAGCGTGTCCCCCTCCCCGGATGGGGCGACGATGTTGCCTTGGTGAGGGCCATGTATAACGGTCCGTGGAGTCTGCGCTGAGCTGGACCGAGGCGCTCAGGTCGAAGGAAGACCAGGCAAGCTTGAGGTTTGTTCTGGTGAAGTAACCAGGGGGTGATGGATGAGCATCGATAGAGCGAATATTGCGATAGCTGGGTACCGAGTCGAGTAGCATTAGAGAGTATCAACACTTGAGGATTGAAAACCGGCAGTATGGAGCGAATGCCCTTTGATCGGTTTCCGAGTCACTTCCACAGCCTTGCAGCCTACGACGAATTCCATCAGCAGTGCCAGGATTGTCAGTTTCTCGTTGCAAAGTTCAAGACCGTTTGATAAAGGTCGTGATAGGTGCCTGCGCCTGCCTTGACATGATGCCTCGCAACTGCCGCCTAGCAGCATCGACAGGAGTTAGGACGTTTTGTGAGAACCTGGAAGGAGCACACCTGGGCTGTTTATCAAGCTGAGCTGCCAGTGAATCAAGGTTTTGCACCTGTACTTCAGCAACCGACAACTTTACTTCTTCGTTTTTTCGACAGTAGATCTTAACACCACAGCAGCACCACAGCCCTGGAGACTATCCCGAGCCACTATACCACCATGGATGGACCTCGGGACTACTTCTCCCGCATTCCCAACGATGTTCTCTTTGCCATTCTGGCCAAGTTTTGCGCCCACTGCTGCGAAACGCGCGAGACACTGCCCGTCTTCCACCCCAACAATGGCCGCGAAGCCGAACAGCCGTCGTGGCGCTCGCTGGACTGCCGTGCGCTGTGGTCCATGTGCCTGGTCTCGACCAGGTTCCGCCCTATCGCCCAGCGCATCCTCTACCATGAATTCGTCCCGGGTTACGGCGATTACGACAACTTCACCGAGCAGAGCTGGGAACGCCGCCTCATCCCTTTTGCCCGCACCATAGCACGGCGCCCCGACCTAGCAAGACTGGTCCAGAGAATTCAGCTCGATGACAGGCTCTGGACCGACGTGGGACCTAGCCATGTCCAGGCCGTGCTTCAAGAAGCTGCACAGTCCCGAGGCTTCCGCCTGTCCGACTTCCTGGCCCCTTTCCAACAGATTTGGGTGGCCAACGGGCCGTGGAAGTCATATACGCCTTGCCAGGACGAGATGAACACCATGCTCCTGGCCTGCCTTCCGAAACTGTCACGCCTCACCCTCTCACCCACAAGCGCCTTCCAGAAGGGCATTTCTCCGTCGGCTCTGAGGGTCGCCGGCATCACCAGCCTCCCTATCCAGACCATCGAGGTCCACCTAGGCTTCGACGCCCTTGCCGAGCCCCTGAATGCTGTTCTTGACATGGCGTCGGGTGCCCTGACGACTCTCACGGTCGACCAATGCGATGAGAGAGCCTTCTGCGACCCGCTCCATGTTCCGCCCAGCCTGCAGCATCTTTGCCTCACCGAAATGCCGTGCAGCGGCTCCGATCTCGCCTCTTTACTGTCTCGCTGTGGCAGTCTTCGATCCTTCGTCTTCAATAAGGGTTAGTGGTGCCCGTTTCATTCCATCCTGCCCTTCCTCTGGGCCCGGCGGCTAACATTAGTCGGCTCGTGGAGCAGCATGGTATCAAGATCAGGATGCACCGAGCGAACCAGACATAACACCTGCCGTCACCGAACAATTATTGAGAAGCAAGGACACCCTCCAAAAGTTGCATCTCTGCGTTAAGAGCACAGTCCCCCAGCCCGACGATGAGAACGCGGCCTATGTCACTGACCTGATACCCCAACTTCGCAACTTTTCCGTCCTTCAGTATCTATTCCTCGATGCAGTCCTGATCTACGGCGACGACCCCAACGCCAACGGCAGAATTACCACGCCACCGCTGGATCAGGTCCTGCCCCCGTCTCTCGAATCCCTCGTCGTGGCCGACAATGACAAGTCGCCGCAGCGGGCCGCACGCCTGGAGAACGACGTCTACCGTGTACGAGAGGCAGCCGTCTTGCGGGGCGAGCTTCCCCAGCTGCGCTCGGTAATGGTCCTGTACGACGTGGGCGAACGCGGCGCGTGCGGGCTCGTCGACCTGTTCACCAGGGCCGGCATCCCCGAAGCCGTCATGAGTGGATGGCGGCCTGTCGCCGGCTGCGGCAACCCGCCTCGATGCTTTGGTAGGAAGCTGGTTTGTCTACCGGCAGTTCCGGCCAGCCAGGGTTCCCAGATTGAGTGAGACCGTGGAAAAGGATACCGTGGCGGGTCATGTAAGAGCAAGGCCTCGCCTCCATGAGCGCAGAGCGTGCGCTTGTTGGGGCCCCGTCCGAGTCGCAGAGTGAACCATTTGGGCCAACGCAGACACATCCTCTGAGTTTCCGAGACAGCCTCGACTGGCTCCAGAGGAATGTGTACTGGACAGCGCAGGAAGCCCTCAAGTTCCGTGGAGCGGGATGCATCGGGCAGAAGCAAGTACAGAATGCGGACTGGCACCTGTGTACAGGTTAACCCAGGAATTGTTAGGAATAGCGCTTAACATTTAGGCTCCCAAAAAGAAGCGTGTTCGTTGAGGAAGCAAAACGAAATATGAGCCCCCAATGGTCATGTTGTCGGGAGTTGGTTGTGAGGGTAAACTGGAGATGTCTGCGCTACTGAGGTTGGCACCCTTTTTGTCTTCAACCCAACTCCCCAAAATAGCCATTGAGGAAGTGCGATTTCGCAGTTGGCAGCCCTTCCGAACTGCTTCTTCCATCTAAAGCGTTTCAGGTTGCTCCGTCGAGGTGATGTCCTGTTGCCGAGATGCATGCCGGGCACTGGCTAAAGTACCTAAAGTTTGAAACCCTATCTACAAGGTCCGCTGGCTCAATGGCAGAGCGTCTGACTACGATTACTCAGTAATCAGGAGGTTCCAGGTTCGACCCCTGGGTGGATCGATTCTTTTTCACATTTCACCACTGCACCAAGGCATCTATTATTCTTTTTTATTTTTTGAATCTTGCCTCTCTTTTTTGCTGCTCTGCTCTCACGAAATATCGCTGTCTGTCAGTCGGGCGTTCCGGCTTTCCGGATCTCGGCCCTCCGTTTTCTTCTTGCTTGCTCCTAGTTTGGTACTTGTACGAGTTCATCAAGGCGGCTTTCACTCTCCCACCCCTGGGTAACAAATATCGCAGGACAACTCCCAACGACATAAGGACCGCGGACTTGAAAGGTTCTAACCTGTTATGACCCCTTGTTCAAGATTCTGATACCTGACCCATCAAAAAGGAATGAACTCCTATATACGTCAAGTCACCTCCTCTACACACCTAACCGCTGAAACCCGCCCATCCCATTCTGCTTTGTCTGTAATCCAGGTAGTCATAAATATGTCTCTTTAGAACCCCAAATACACACAAGAACGCAATGCACCTATCCATCCCTAACTCAATGACCCTTCCCCCCCTTCCTCCCAAACACCACCTACCCCCAGCCTTCCCAACCACTCACCCCCCTCCCCACCCCTAACAACACTCCCTTTATGTACTCAAATAGTCTCCCACCCCCCATTATTAATATCCGCCTCGAGCTTCCGCGCAATGAAGCTCGGCACGCCGTGGCTGAGCCACAAGTTCCGCAGCATCGAGTCGTAGCGCTTCTGGTGCAGGAACAGCTGCCGGCCAAAGCGCAGGCCCATGTCGACCTCGCCGTAGCGGTCAATGTAGGGCGCGTTGCTGAACGACCCGGACTGGCGCGACACGTAGAACACGCAGCACTTGCGTATGTTGATGAAGAGGCCGATGTTTTTCTGGCATCTGACACGCGAAAGTCAGTACGCGGAAAAGAAAAAGCAACTCGGGGGGTTCATGAGAGAGGGACCTACTTCATCATATGCTGCTGCGCCCCGCCCACCCTCAACTTGAGCCGGCCCTCCTTGATCTCCTTCGCGCAGCACACCGCCTGCCCACAGAAAATCTCACCACAAAACAGACAGATAGTCGGGTCCGTGAGATCCTTACCCTTACTCGGACACCGCCGGCGCGTCGACTCCTCAATGAGCGTGTCATAGTTCTTGGGCAGACCAACCAGCTCAAAGATGCCCGGGTGGCTCAGCACAGCCGACTGCGGCAGGTCCTTGTCGGTGCCATTGTACGGCCACAGGCTCTGGTGCCTGACCCAGCCCTCCACGAGCCGGCGCGTGTCGGCGGGCCAGCCGTGCTGCACGCCCTCGGGCGCCAGCGCCGTGAGCATCTCGTCGAGCGACGGGAGGCGGAGCGCCTCGGTAAGGCGCTCCAGCTCGCGCTGCTCCGGGTTGGGGCTCACGCGGCTGTTGAAGTCGACGCCGTACTTGACGTGCAGCAGCACGACGCACTTGCGGAGGAAGGTCAGGGCGTACTTGCGCAGCAAGAGGTACCACGACTCCCACGTGTCCAGGTTGGGCTGCTGGAACGCCCTGTTCTCCCACGCCGGCCGGTCGATGTCCGCGAGGGGATCCGCCGCGCACTGCACGTCTATCTCGCAGAGTGCCTCGCAGAAATTGACGAAGTTGGCCGTCGAGGGGTCCAGTTCGTCGCGGCGCGAGAGGTAGCTGAACCAGAGCGTGCCGGGCACGTTCCGGGCGAGGTGGTATGCCACTTTTGTAATCTCGGCCAGGTAGCAGAGGTGGACCATGTGCGCGATCTCGTACCCCTGGGCCGGGATGACGCCAAAGACGCACTCGCACAAGAAGATGAACGGATCCTGGCCGAGCAGCGGAGGGTACGAGCTGGCGGGCGACCGCGTGTTCTCCGTCTCTTCGCCCAGATACTGCGTGATGAAGAGCTGGCAGTGCTGGCGTTCGCTGTCCTTGCGGTACTCGGTGTCAATCCTATTCTCACCGGACTCGCGCAGACCGCCAACTGCAATAAAACTCGTCACCGTCTCGCTGAGGATGCGGAGCTGTGTGAGCACCTGGTCCGGGACCTTCTCGAGGAACGTCATGCCGTACTCGGCCTCGACGCCGCGCTGCTGAATCTCCACCGCGGAGATGGAGAACCCCACCGAGCGCGCCAGCGCGTCGCTGCCGTACAGCTCGTTCGTATCATGTTCAGGGAGCTCAGACTGATGCCGCGACGCAATGTCGTTCTTCCGCAGCGTATCCCTGAGGCGGCGATAGACATTGACCAGTTCCCTCATCGCGCTACCCGCATCCGGCGTAGGACCACGGACGCTCGGTTCTGGAGCCGAGATCAGCGAGAACGTCTCACTAAACGGCGTCCCCGTCGAGACCGACTGGGCTCCAACGTCGACCCAAGCGTCATCCAGCAGCTGCGACGACTTCTCGGCAAGATTGTTGATCATGTGGCTGGCCGTGTAAGAAGCAAACGAGTTCTGGATCTGGTCCGGTGGCCGCGACGCACCCAGCGTGTAATAAGCCGAGTGAAGCTGCGACTCAAGAAACGACGAGAACGCGGTGGATGGCACCAACGGGCCGGGATACGACTCCTCCTGGCCCTTCCAGATGATGGGCAGGAATGCGTTGCCAAGCGCCTTGCAGAGCGGACACACAAACTCGAGCCTACTGGTCTTCTCCGGGGCATGGCGCGCAATCTGCTGGGCGTGCCGCCGCACGGTAGCGTCGTAATAGGCCTCGAAGCAGTGGTAGTGCATGATGTGGCCGCAGCCGATCGAGACCGGCCCCGGGCGAGACAGGTTCGCAGGGAAGCCCTTGCCGATGACCTGGCGCTCCGCCTCGAACGTCTCGCCCTGCTGGTTCACCTTGTGGATGATCTGCCGGTTCTCGTGGGCAACGCCAAAGGGCCGGATGGCTTCGGCGGACCGGTCCAGGTTGTCAGGCGTATTGAACGCCTCCCTGACAAAGTCGGGATCCTGAAAGTCTGTCTGCCGGAGGATGTTGCTCTCGGTGAAGTAGGCAAAGGTGCCGTACAGGCGACGGTCATCCGTGTCCTCCTGGCACAGGATGCAAGTGCCTGACGGGTACTTCCAAGTTTTCCTGTGCTCCTCCATCGGCGGCATGTCCTCCTCGTCCTCGAGATCCTCCATCTCTCCCCAGTTGATATCGCCCTGGTTCTCCATGAAACTCTTCTGCTGTGCCTGGAACTGCGCCATGACCCTCGCCTGCCGGTCCAATGCCGCCTTCTTCTTCCGCTCGCGCTCCTCATCGGCGCTGCTGGCCGCGGGGGAAGCTGCGTCCATGCGGTCCACGGAGAGCCCCAGCCGCTCGTAGCTGACTTCGAACGCCTTCGGCCTCTTCTGCCGCATTCTCCGAAGAATGAGTGCAACCTTCGGATGACATGCCTTAAACTCATCCTTGGAGGCGATGAGGTTGAGCAAGGCGACAATTGTCTTGGCCTGCGGGGCGTCAGGCATAAAGTTGCTGCGCGCTTGCTGCATGAGCGCCGTCGCGATGAACGAGGCTTTGGGGTGCTCCTCGTCCGAGTTGTCCTCGGCAATGGCAATGAGGATGAGGTGCAACACAACCTGCAGGAAGGTCTCGACTCGCGTTGACGGGACCTGGGGTGTCAGGCCAGGGTACACAAGGGTGTAGAGCAGCGAGTAGTAGATGATTTGCGCAAACATGCCCGTGCTCGTGAACTGGCTGAGCCCAGCGAAGACGCCCGAGGGGATAGGCCGCAGTCTAGGCTCGTAGACGACGTCTTCCACCGGCTTTCCGGTCTTCTTGGCCACGCACTTCCGCCACGCCATCTCGGCCTCCTCGCGCTGGTTTTTGTTGTAGTGAGCGATGTAAGGGTCGACATTCTCAATGTACTGCGGCTTGAGCTCAAATGTGCCAACGTCGGTCAAACCCTCTGGCGACTTGAACGTCGTCATCTCGTCCAGAATCTTGTTAAAATCTTCCTGCTCCTGGAACTTGTCCGGGAGCTTCAGGCAGATATCGGAGAAGGACAGGGGCTTGAAGCACAGGACGTGCGTGAGGTCCCGGCGCATGGATGCGATGTGAGGTCCCTGGTCGTCCTCACTAGGGATGAGCGAGGTCCTGTCGCTCAGCAGGACGATCAACAAGTGAATCATGTCCTCGACGACATCCAGGTGCTGGGCATCGTCCTGGGCCTTGGACTTTTGCTCGAAGAAGCCCTTGACCCACTTCTCCATGCCGAAGCGGTCGACGATCGAGGCGAGCACGCGGCTGGGATCGCAGACCACCAGAGCCGTCTGCAACAGAAAGATGTCGCGGTGATGCGAGACGTCCCTCTGGCTCACGCCACGGTAGGTGCCGGCCTGGTGGCGCAGGCTCAGACCGTTCCGAACCCACATGCCGGCCTTCATCTGGGCGAGCCAGGCGCACACCCGGAGTGGGAAGTCGAAGGCTGCCATCAGGTAGTCCTCGGGCTGATACACGTCGTACCTGGGCCACATCTTCTTGCCCATGGACCGCGGCTTGAGCTTGAGCTCCTGCGTTGTGAAGCTGAGAAGCGCCCGGAGTTGCTCAACCGGCATCGCCTTGCCACACTCGATCAGCCACGACAGGGTGTAGTGGAGAGCGTGATGGAAACTGATGGGCTCCTCTTCCACAACAAACTTGACTATATCAAACTCGCGGCCGGAAGACTCGAACTCAAAGTCGTCGAGCGTCTTGAAGCGGACCTCGTCCTTGATCTCGGACTGGGTGAACCTGCCACGCTCGGCTCCAATAGAGTTGATGATGACCGTTTTGGCCGCGAGACGGATCGCCCGCGAAACAAAGAGCGAGTCCTGCTCCTTGACATTGCGGAAAGACTCGGCAAACTGTCGGCATAGCCTGTTAATCTCGCGCGTGACGAGCGAGGCACTGATCCAGCTGTCCGTCTCGTACTCGACGTGCTCGCCCACGGCCCGCACGTTGGGGCAGATGCCCTGGTGGAGCTTGACGAGGTCCAGGAATTGCATCATGTACCGCTCCTCTGTCCTGAGCCGCTCTTGGACGTGGGGTGAGCCAAAGAGGTACTTCAAATCCAGGAAGAAATGATACATTCTCCGGTTCGTGACGGTGCCTGTGTCGAACGACAGCACCGCATTCGACGACACATCCCAGGGGTGCCCGACTTGGCGAGTGGTGAGGAAAGTGTACAGGATAGCCATTAGGCTGGTGAGGAAGTTGCCTCGTTCAACGATCTCGGCAGTAATGGAAGGGGTGGTCAGCATCTGCAGCGAGATGTTGATGATGGAATGGTCGGGTTCGCGATCGCCGATGAGGTACAGCTGGGCAAGGGTGGTATAAAGACCGGCAAACCGCAGGCCGAGCACGCGCTTGAACTCGGGGATGGTGACGACGGTCGAGATGTACAGCGACCGCAGGTCGTTGCGGACCTTCTTCCACATCCTCAGGTCGAAGAGAATCATCCAGTCGAGGCGGACTCGCTCAAAGAGGTCTTCAGCAACCGGGATGTTCTCCTGCTCCACATAGCCAGCAGGCGTAGCGAGCCAGTAGTCGCCGGGGTTGGGAGGTGGCTGGCCCTGGCCCGAGAGACCAGGCGTCTTGGGTATTTCCAGATGGGCTTTTGCGTACACAGTGGGAGCGATGAGGGGCTCCGCGGTATCAGAGTCAGACGGGGTGAGTTCACGTTCGCGAGCGGTCCGGCGGGGAGCCGGGGGCGGCGGAGGCGGAGGCGGGTATCCCGCAACTGTGGCCTCGTCCTCCTCCAGGGCGGCGTCTTGCTGCCAGTCCTGCATGGGCAGATCGCCCTCCTCCCCATCATCAAGCATCATGACATCGTCGTCGTCATCGCCGTCTTCGTCCATGTCGCTGCCTGGCGTGTTATCATCTCCATCCTCCTCGTCATCGCCGCCTCCGTCGTCGCTCGCTTCGCCTGCGGCAGCCTCCCGCCGGGCTGCGCGGGCTGCCTGGCGAGCCTGAAGCAGGATCCTACTCTGCTGAATGTAGAAGTCATTGGCCTCCCTATCCTTCTGATCAATCAGGTCCTCGTCATCGATGCCGCCCTTCCCGACAATGGCATGCGTGGCCGGGCTTCCCTTACGCCACGGCTTGAGCATCTCCTCGCACACAATCTGCCTCAGCAGCTGGTGGTCGTCGCCGACGGTGCATCCAGAGATGTCACGGAGCCACTCGATCATGGTCCCGCACATCTGCTCCCTGAACGTGTCTCGAGCCGAGCGGATCGTCACGGTGACCCTGATCTTCTCAAGGGTGGTGGCCACCTCAATGAGCTTCTCGATGCTCTTGTCGTACATCAAGATGCTCCGGCCAATGCCGTCCGTCTCGTATGCCTTGGCAAGGCCAGTGGCTAGCGTGGTGCTGCATGCGCGGGCGACCTGATCCCGGACGTCGATGACGGTGTGCTTCTCATCGTTCCACAGCAGCACGGCGTATTCCCCCGGCGACTCGGTATCGCCGCCACAGTATGTGGACGATAGCCTCGACATCCTCTCGTCCTGCTCGATGGACTCGACCGTCTTCACCTGGCGCAGCTGCTCGGGTGAGCACGAGATGACGTCGCATAGGTAGTCGAAAACCCGGCCAATGGTCATGCGCGTGTTGGCGACCAGGTCCTCGGGCAGCGCCGGCGCCTGCCTCGCCTTGCCCTTGCCCTCGCCCTCCCACATCGAGTGTATGGTGCAGAACATGGGACGATTCCATGCCTCCGGATCCCCGCAGTCGCAGCAGCCGCTGTTACCGGGCGAGATGTTGATGCGCACCATGTGGCCGGTGTGGTCGGTGGCCTCGAAGCACTTGCTGCACAGGCAGCACGTATCGTCGGCACTGCATGTCCTGCACCCGTACGAGGCCTCGCCCTGTTTGAAGATGTGTCCGCAGGCCTTGCCACGCGCTGCCTCGGTGTATTCGGCGCCCTCGACGGCCCCCTGGGCCTCCCGAAGCTTGAGGGTTCCGCCACGGGCTGGACCGCCGGTCGGGAAGAAGAGGTTCATGTAGTCGGATTTGCCGGCCGCCATGCACCAGAAGAGGCCAGTCAGCAGCTCGTTCGCGGCATCGTCAGTGTAGCGGTAGTTGTGGCGAGCAGGCAGCTCCAGCAGGAGCTGGCAGAGCTGCTGCTCCTGGGTCGACATGGGCATTTCCATCGTGGTCGACTAGAATTGTCATGTGTGCACCATGACCGAGAGCACACCGTTAGGATGTCGTATGCAAAAAGGTCGAGGGTCGCTGTGGAAACGGAATGGGCTGTGCTTCTTCGCTGGCTTGGTTGGGTTCTCGATGGCTCGATTCGAGATGACGAGAGGAGGGGAGATACGGCCTGGGCGTTATCGTGGGGTTCTTGGCCGAAGAGTGAAGCAGAAGCGCCGGGGAGCAAGCGCCACCGAAGCTCAGTTCCGAGGTGAAAGAGTCGGGTGTTCCCAGCTTTAGCAATCTGGATACGAGCGCAAAATGTCGATTTGTCCACCTGGCGTTGTTGTCTTGAAGGGAGGCTTGTTAGAAACCTAAAAACAAGAAACTGCCGAGTTCGAGTGTGGTTTCTTTTATTGCTCTGCAGGAAGTTTGCTCTCAGTGTCTCAGTGAGCAGCGAGGCTGCAGTGGAACACCCTAACGAGGCCCTTGCAGGGTTGTCTTGGCATGATTCAGTGCCGGGATCACGTCACAGTGAGCACTGTTGAAAGCGGGACAGGCCCTTCAGTGACAGTCAAACTTGTGAATCAGGGCAGCTGGAGCATTGTAGAGGGGAATTCTTCTATAAAATGTCTCGCAATCTGACCCGCAAGCTAGGTATAATGGTCACGGTGTCCACAGAGACATTCCAATGTGATCCCGTTCAGCTGCTCCGAGTCAGGACTCCTCAGGCTCAACCGCTCACTTTTCGACGAATACGCCTCCCGAGTTCCTTTCTCACACCCACGGAATGAACCTCGATGGAGGCTCATCCGTAGGGGGTGACAAAAGACGAGAAAATGGAGATTGGGATGTCCTTTCTGCGGTTCCAATGAGGCCAACGAGGAAAAGAACAAAGGGGTCGAAGCCCAGTGTGTCGTAGTTGGACCCGGTCAGTCGAGGCCAGCTCATCCCTACCACCTGGCAACGTGTAGCTCGCCCATGCCAGAAAGGCGATACTCGGGCTTGACGAGTCTCAGTTCCTTCTTCTTGAACATTCGACCCCTCGACCCCACGAACAGGTTTCCCCAACATCCTGAGAATTCGGCAGGCTGTCGGCAAGCAAAGCTCTATTCTCTACAACCGCCTCTAAACCCAATATACACGGCCGAACCTCGTAGCACTGGATCGACGCAATCTCCTCGTGTGTCTTCGTGGCGTGGCCCTGAACTCTCCTTACTCCTCGTCGTCCCCACCCTCAACGTACTTGTGCCGGATGTCCTTCCATTGGCGCTGTCCCCTGGTGTCAGCATGGTGGTGCAAGAGAGAGAGGTGTCCTGGAATGATCGTACCCCCCGGTTGTGGTTGTCCCAGATTTTGTTCATCAGGTTGTCGTAGCCCCTGCACAGAACGCTCAGTACTGAATTTCCCCCATGGCACCCGGCTTTCAATTGACGACGTACATCTCGAAGGCGAAGGCGCCGGCAAAGACGACACCGAGCATGGTGTAGTTCCTCCGGAAGAGGGCGCTGGCGACAAGGGTTAGTCTCGGAGTGCGGTCGGCATGCTCGCTCGGAAGGGGACTTGCTTGTAGAGTGCGGTGGCCTGTGAACACGCCGTCAGTCAGTCACTGATCCTTCCTCAGTTGAGGTCCTGCAACATGCTTGAGACTCACCATTGTGACAACGATTGGAATCCCAATTGGAGGTGGACCGGGAGTGACGTCGGGCGTGGGAGTGAGTGAGAGCTCTTGGATGTTTGCGCTTGCGAGCAAAAACGGACCACTGAGTGAAGCCGGAAAGGACGCACGGAAGTATCCGGGCGAGTTCCTGATTGGCCCAAGCTCCCGTCTGGCCTCGAAGCTTGGCGTTGGCCTCGGCCTCGCGAGCCCCGCCGTCAAACCTCCAACTCAAGGTGACGAGCTCTTTCAAGCTTGAAGGGCATTTGATTTGCCCGCCCACAGCATACACAGTGATCGCGAAAAAAGGAGGGCTGTGGTTGTATATTGGGGTTTCTCTGAGCGCCGAAGCATAGCTCTTCCACACAGCAGCTGCTACCGAACCCATCTCGACATCTTTCAACCACCTCCCCCCACCGGACCTCACATCCACCATGCCTTCACAACCAACCGCCTCAGGCATCGTGACGGACGAGCTAAGCGGCGAGCGTCACATCCCCGAGTCGCGACGCGCCGACGGCAGCACAAGAAAAGCCATCAAGATCCGCCCCGGCTACCGCCCGCCCGAGGACGTCGAGGTCTACAAGAACCGCACCGCCGAGAACTTCCGCAACCGCGGCAAGGGCCCCGTCCCCGGCGCCGAGGGCCTGAAAGACGACAAGCCGGCGCAGCCATCTTCCGCCGCCGCCAACAAGAACGCCAAGCGCCGCGAGGCGCGTAAGAAGGCCAAGGCCGCTGGGGAGGCTCAGGAGGAAGGAGAGGCACCCGCCGCAGAGGAGGCCAAGAAGGAAGAGCTGGATCCCGAGGCGGAAAAGGAGAAGAAAGTGCGGACGTTGAAGAAGAAGCTCAGGCAGGCGAAGGAGCTCAAGGAGAAGAAGGAGGGCGGTGGGGCTCTGCTGCCGGAGCAGATCGCCAAGGTCATCAAGATCAACGAGCTCATCCGGGAGCTGGATGCGTTGGGATTCGATTCGGAAGGGGAGCCCAAGACTGAGGCGGCTACCGAGACCGGGAAGGCTGACAGCTGAATGGTGACTGGGCTTGAGGAGCAAAAATTTGGCTCGTCGCGCATCGCATCCCTGCCGACGCAACAGGAGCGATGTCCTCATCTTGGCGATGTCCTCCCGGCTCTCAGTCTGCGATTGGTGTAGGGGATGGATCTCCGGTACAGACACGGTATGGGCTACACACTGTTTCCGACCAGGGTGATGTCCATCAAGGAACCCCAGGAACCCCCAACTTGGGGACGGCAAGCCGAGTGAAGCCGGGTGGGCGGAAGCGCTGACATGAGGGTTGAGGATTATGCTTCGCCCTCCACCGTGACAATCTTCAACACCGGCATTCAAGTACAAGGCTCCAGCGTTTCAGAGCTCGTCGACGATCTAAGCGCTTGGGGTGGAGAATTCAAGGCAAGACATCCGATCCATGTTTCCCGAGGCCTCGCAGCTGGTCTTTAAGGCTTCTTCTGTAACATATTGTCATGAGACTGCTGAAGATGTGATCGAAGGACACGATTCACGAACACCTTGACGGCTTGACTTGAAGGCGTGTAATTTCGTGGGGTCACTGAGCACAGCACGAAATCTCGACGTATTTAGCAAGCAAAAATGGGGGTATTAGCGTCTATATCATGACCCAGATCGTACACCATAGTCTACAATATTGTACAGTACCCTCCGTCTATGCCGGAGCCTTTATCGTACCCTCCGCAGAGGGCTGCTCGGGCTCAAACGTGCGCGGGATCAACCCTTCAGCCATCTTGATGGCGCCCTCCATATCTCCCTTGTTGAACTGGAACAACCCCTGAATGGCCGCGGTCGAGGTGTGCCTCTTGGGCACGTTGGGGTTCTGCGGGTCGCCGCCAAACAGGCCCAGCTCGTCAAGCCGCTTCAAGAAGCGCTCCCGGCCCGAGTGATCCTCATCAATATCGCCGTAGTACCGATCCCACATCTGGGCGGCCTGGTACCACGTCGCCTCGCCGATACGCACCATCATGTCGACACGCCCCGGCCGGATCAGCGCAGGGTCCAGTCTGTCGATGTGGTTCGTCGTAAGGAAGGCAATCCTGTCCTCGCCAGCGGCCAAGCCGTCCAGAGCGTTGAGCAGCCCGGAGGCCGTCACCGTCCGCCCGCTGTACCCGTCCGGATCCCTCTGCCGGCGGTTCACCAGCGCCGCGTCCACGTCCTCCAGCAGCAGTATGCTCTTCTCAGGCAACTGCGTCAACAGCTGCGCAAGCAAGTCATCCGTCATGCCAATCTCGCTCAGGTTAATCATAGCCACGCTGTAATCCAGCTCGCCGGCCAGCGCCTGGATAAACGACGTCTTGCCCGTCCCCGGCGGGCCATACAGCAGATACCCCCTGCGGTACGGCACACCCCGGTCGGTATACCACTGCTGCGCCTTCAAAAACTCCTTCACATCCTCCACCAGCTTCTCCTTCACCCCCTCATCGAGTATCACACTCCCCAGCGGCCGCTTCAGCCGCGGCTTGCCCAGCACCGCCCACTCCATCTTGCGCGCCGTGTACACGACCGTCTTGCCCTGCTGGAAGCTCTGCGCCAGCGCGTGCGCCTGCGTGAACACGTCGGCCAGCACGTGCCGGTGCATCCACAGCAGCGTCAGCGTCAGCGTCTCGTGCGGCTCGCCCGTCGCCGTCGTTGCCGTTCCGGCCTTTTCCCTGTTCACAGCGATGTACACGCCCGGGACATGGCGCACGATGTGCCGCCCGAACCCGGGCTGAACCCTGAAATCAGCATGGATCTTTCCACCACCTCCACCACCACCCTCCTCCGCCACCCCGCGCGGGCTAAGCGACTTTGTGCTCGTAACGACGGACAGGTTGCGCAGGCGGGTGAGACGCTGCGCAATGAAACCGCGGTTGTCGCGGGGCTGGGCCAGCCAGGCGAGGACCCAGTTGTAGGACGGGTCGCGCTTGCTGATCTCGACGTTGACGAGGAGCTGGCGGCGGAGGAGGGCGGCGCCCGAGATGAGGGCGCGTCGGCCGAACGCGGCGGCCGCGCCCAGGCCGGCTAGGCCGATGCCGCCTGCGAAGACGGGGTTGGTGAAGAGCGCATCGAGGCCGAGGATTGAGTTGGACGGGGAGGGGGGTGTTGAGGCGATTGGGGACGCGGGTGCGGCTGGGTATGGACTTTGTGCGCCGGGTGTTGGAATTTGCGCTGCCGGATGCGGAGCTGCGGTTTGGAAGGGGGTTGTTGATATTGTTGGAGCCATTGTCGATGGTGGCTACACGGCTTGCGCCGTTGAAAGCGAAAAGTGTCAGTGGCGGAGCCGGCCGTTGGCGGCGGAATGGCTTGAAGTTCCGTCTTTGAAGAATCGCTGCTGAATGACGGCGACCTGAAATTTTAGTGGGTCCGGCCGGCGGTTCGGGCGTCTCAACACCGAGCTGATCCCGTCGTCCATCAACCCGCTGCAACTGAAGAACACGGAGAACGCGGCACTCCGAATGCCCCAATAAAGTCTGGCATGCATATCCCGCACTTAATATGATACCGCAGCAAGCGTCAGAATAAAACCATTTGTTGATAGTATACAAATGTACATGGGTGCCGGACCTGTCCCGGCCGACAGATCTGCAACCCTTCTCAAGCCACACCCGCTTCCTGCCTCCACCGCCTTAACCCAATCTCCTCTTCCTCTTGCTCCTCGTACCACCAAACTTGAGCCTCGTCGAGTCCGACACGCGCATGATCTTGGGCCGCAGCATCTGGCCCTCATTCCCCATCAGCACCTTGACGACGGCCTCCCTGCCCGGCCCGAACCCGCGCAGGACCACCTCGAGCTTCTTGATCTTGCTGACCAGGCCCTTCTGGTGCATCTTGTTTATCACGTAGGCGCCGAGCTGGTACGCCGAGTCGTAGTGCTTGCGCCCGGCCTTGCGGAAGCCAATGTTGCCGCACGACAGCGAGAGGATGGCGTCACGGTTCGGCTTGGTGAGCGTGATGTGTGTGTTGTGCTTGTGGCTGTAGATGTGGAAGTGGTACGGCTCGTCGCTGTCCTCGTCTTGGACGTCCAGCTGATCGCTGAGGGAGTCGGATCCGGATGCGCTCGGCACCTGTGAGCCCCCGAATACACTCGAGACGAGCTGGTTCATGGCGGGGCTCCCGGTGTCGCCGATCTGTCGCCCGGCCGGCTGCTGTGGAGGGGTCCAGGTGTTTTGGGCGGCGTGCGACTGGGAGAAGAGTCGGGTCCATTGTGGGACTGTCGATGTCGGGAAGACGGTCCTCGAGAGCGGCCGGACGAGCTCGGGCGCCAAAAGGCGGCTTATTGTGAATCGGCTCATCTCCGCCAGGCAACGGTCGTCCTAGCGACCTCAATGCCGGGGGAGGAAGTGTTGTTGTCGACGGTCGGCTAGACGGGGCTTTGCACGCGCAAGCAGGGAATCGCGAAAGACGGCGCTGCTGTCGGCGGTTGAAGTGCCTGGGCCACTGGAAATTTTGGGCCGGAACTTGCCGGCACGGAGCAGGGGCAAGGAGGCACCGAGCCGGGAATTTGCCGGCTCTTGGCATCTGGCCGCCGGGCAAAAGAATTGCTGCGGCTCGGCGTTGCCATCGCGCAAAAACCTTATCAACCAAACTCGTTTGCGCCGTTGCCCTCCCTCATCATCCATTTTCCATCTTCTGCCACGCCTGTCAGATCTGTTGAGGGCAATCGGCTGCTATAGAACCATGAACTCAGCGCGGCAAATCCAGAGGCTCTCGCCGGGCGCCCCATTGCGGGCATCAGCCTTGCAAAGCTCTCGCTGCACAGCAACCTCGCAGTACCGTTTCCTCTCGTCCAGGACACCGCGGCTCACCGCCTCAGAGAGCGCTACATATTGCGCATCTACACCGCTTCGGCCACAGCCCTTCCTACGCTCGACGATACCCACAGCCGCCATCAGACTAGACAGGCCGTCGCACAGCAACGCTCGGTCATTCCACGTCTCGGCTCAGACACGGCAGAAGGAAGCCGAGGAAAAGGACGCCAAGGCGCGGTCAGAACCAAAGGAGGGAGAGGAAAACAAAGAGGCAGAGTCCGAGAAAGAGAAGGAGGGCGAGAAGAAGAGTGAAGGCGAGGAAAAGGCCGAGGGCAAGGAGAAGAAAGAGGACCTCCCTCCCCCGCCGCCCCATGGCGACAAGACGCCCTGGCAGGTGTTCCTTGACACCATGCAGACCGAGCTGAAGCAGTCCAAGGAATGGAACGAGTCGACTAAGGCCCTCGCCTCGTCCGCGAACCAGTTCGTCGAGAGCGAGTCCGTCCGGAAGGCCCGCCAGGCCTATGAGGCCACCTCGGGCGCCGTCTCGTCTACGGCTGCGAAGGCGGTCAAAACCACGGCGGCCGCCGTTGGCAAGGGCGCCCAATGGACCTGGGAGACCCCCGTCATGAAGGGCGTGCGGAAGACGGCAAACGTCACGGGCGAGGTGCTGGACAAGGCGACCAAGCCGATCCGGGAAACGGAGGCGTTCAAGAACGTCAAGGACGTGATTGACGATGGCAGCTCCTCGAGGTACGGCGGCTGGGTTGATAAGGAGGAGCGCAGGAGGCGGAGGGAGCTGCGGGAGAAGATGAACAAGGAGAACGGGATAAATACCGCGATCTTTGAAGAAGACCCCAAGTAAGTTGTCTCGCGCCAGAAATGTCAAGGGCGTGTGCTGACTCGGTTTTCTAGTGCCGGCACCAACATCACAGTCCACAAGGACGCTGCGTGGAAGGAGGCATGGAGGGACTTCAGGGACCAAAACAAGTTCGTCCAGGGCCTCTTCGGCATGAAGACGGTCTACCAAGAGTCGGAAAACCCCTTGATCTCGACCGCTCGCAGCATCACCGACAAATTTGCCGGTTTCTTCGCCGAGAACGAGACAGCCATGGTGATCAAGAAGCTCCGGACCATGGATCCAGCATTCAAGCTGGAGCCTTTCCTGCAGGAACTCCGCGAGTACATCCTGCCCGAGGTGCTGGACGCCTACGTCAAGGGTGACGTCGAGACGCTGAAGCTGTGGCTGTCCGAGGCGCAGTACTCCGTCTACGAGGCCCTGACCAAGCAGTACCTGCAGGCCGGCCTCAAGTCGGACGGCAAGATCCTCGACATCAGGGGAGTCGACATTCTCCGGGCGCGCATGCTCGACCCCGGCGAGATCCCCGTCTTCATCGTCACCTGCAGGACGCAGGAGGTGCACGTCTACCGCAACGCCAAGACGAACGAGCTGGCGGCCGGCATGGAGGACAAGGTCCAGCTGGTGACCTATGCCATTGGCATTACCCGCATCGCCGAGGACGTCAACAACCCCGAGACGAGGGGATGGCGGTTGATTGAGATGCAGAAGAGCGGCCGCGACTACATTTGAGCGGCCTGTATTGTAATACCGACCGGATGCAGTGTTGGCCCTGCGACAGGCTATGTGTTCCAAGCAGTTGGCTTCAGCTGCGGTTTTTCTTCGTTTACTGTGTTCTATTGCCACAAAACTGTATCATACGGCATCCGGGATCTTGCCGCCCAAGGTTGCGGGAGTTTGGGGACTTGATGGTATAGAGGCAGAGGGAGCAGGCGCCTTGATGCATTTCCACGAACACCACTCTGCCGGGGCCCATTGGAGACGGGCGTGTCACGAAAAGTATACTTTGTACAATATGGGGCTGAGGAGGAGGGAGCATCTTCAACAAGAGAGAGTGATGCATCGGAGATGAAATGTAATAATACCCTTACCAACAAGGCACCCTGAGGTGCATGTAAACAATCTGGGTATGTGAGATCAGCTGGAAAGCAACTTTCACCCACAAGACTCAGCCCTGTTTCTCCTTTTCCTTGCCCTCCTCAATCACCTCCGTCTTCCTGCCCTCCAACTCCCTCAACTCCACCCTCGCAGTCATCAACGCCTTCCCCAGCAAATTCAACCCCCATTTCTCCCTCCCAATAGTCCCCGCCTTGGCCGCTCCAAACCCAATCCCCCAGATCCTGTCCATCGGGCTCGCCTC
This sequence comes from Chaetomiaceae sp. PF1801, assembly GCA_023628475.1. Lineage (NCBI taxonomy): Eukaryota > Fungi > Ascomycota > Sordariomycetes > Sordariales > Chaetomiaceae > Chaetomiaceae sp. PF1801. The sequence goes on from JAMAKQ010000035.1 coordinate 53,250, forward strand.
GACCAGCTCCCTCTCCCCAGTCCGAAGCAACAACTCCCGGAGACTGAGCTCCTCCTTCACCCCTTCGTCGTTCTCAACCTGAACAATCCACTTCCCGTCATTGACATTTACAGGTCGAGTAAACTTGAGGACGTTCCCTTTCCGGACGATCTCCTCGCGGTGGGCGTGCCAGGTGGCGTCGTCGAAGTTGGAGACCTTGCGGCCCAGGGCTTTCACCTCGCGAGGGTGGCTGGCGGTGAGGATTTGGGCTGCTGTGGTCGGGTCGGAGAAGAGGAGGGCTTTGTGGTACATCATGTAGCTTTGTCACGATCAAAGTAAGTCGGGTGTTCATACGTTTACTGTCACTTTCATCCCGGAATGTAAGAAGGGAAAAGGGGGGTAAAAAGGGGGCCATTACTGCTCAGCGGTTGGGTAGATGATGGACGGGTCTTTGTCGTCGCGGAAGGCGCAGGGGTACCATTGCGAGAGGTAGCCTGTTGAGGGATCCGAGTCGCGCCAGAAGTAGACTGGTGAGTTGGAGGATGTGTCTTGGGGTTGAGGGTTGGGAGGTGCGGTTGTTGTCTGCTTAGGGGCTCGTTTAGGGGCCCTCTTGGTCACTCGGTGTTGGGGTTTGGAGGACTTGGGCGGCATTGTTGAGGTGGGTTACAGTACTCTGGGATGGACAAAAGAGTGAGGAGATGGAGAGATCCCGTATGTTCAATGAGGTTGATACAGCTGGTTAGTTATAGTATCCGTGTCTCAAGGGTGAAAGAGTGAAAGTGCAGTCTCTTGAGGCTGAGCTCCGGTCTGACTTGGCGTCACTGCCCCATTTGGCAACGCCTCGGTTTGCCGGTGACTCAAATTCAATGGTACGAAGTTATTTTATCCATACAAACTCATTGCAGTTGTGCATTATAAGGAGATTTGACCCTCTTAAGTCGGAAAACCTGTGGAGGACTCTACCGAGCTAAAGAATCGTTGATTGTCGTCGAAGGGATTGTGGTGAGGAACGAGGAAGCATGATCGCTCTCTCGAAGTTGATGAAACGGGCAGAAGTGAAGGATGGAGGCACCGCGGATTGAACGCGGGACCGTCTGTAGAAGCAAGAGCAATGAAGCTTTGCAAAACAGAAATCATACCACTAGACCATACCCCCATGAGGATGTGAAGAGGTTCGAGGAGGAGCCGTCTTCATTGACGAAGTTGGCTGGAAAAGTGGGGTTAAGAAGTGGGGCCTGAATTTTGAGAAGTTCGGTTCTGTTGAAAATTGAAACGAAAGCTCCGACTCGGATCTTTCCCTTTGCACATCTTCGAACCTCCCCTCGACCTCAGCACAACCCTTTTTTCCGGCCTCTGACGTTGCGCATTTGACAACCACGGTTCAGAGCTCGCAGACTGTGCTAAACAGTGCAGAAGCAGTGAATGCGACACTCCATGTCAAGTAGCCGAGACCCGTCCTGTTCGGTTGGATGCCCTCTGTGTCGACAGGCATGCTGGCCAGCCGCGTCGAACCCCCGAGATCCAATGGCCGGCATGCATCTGCAGGTGGTGCCGGGCCTACATGGAGGAAGACGGCACAACCTGCCCATTGGCCGGCGCCTGACGCTTGACACAGTGCTATCGTTTTTCAGATTTTCGAGCAAGAAATCGATCCCGATTTGAGATGCCCCTTCAAGATGGCCAAGTCACCTGAACAAGCTGGACTGCCGGAGAGCCGCCCAGTTAAGCGGATCAAGCGGATCAAGGAACGGACTAGGCCTCCGACCGGGACCGGAGCCGACCCTTGGAAGGGCCGGCCCGGAGGCCCGCATCGGCTTTCCAGCGCAGCGACCGCGCCAGCAAGCGCCGTTGTCGGAACACGCAAACAGCCAGGTGTGAACGCGGTGAGATGCATTGCATGGAGCAGCTGCAGGAGGGCTACCGGCGTGATCGCCGCTTGGTTCCGGCAGCAGGCCGGTCCTTGCTTTCAACCCTGGCGACCTTCTTTAGCACGGGAACAGCCTGCGGCCCCAAAGTTGACCTCCCACTCGGGTCTTCCGCTTATGATTGGTGAACCTCCTGGCTAGAGGACACCATCTCGACGAGGTCGTGGTGCACCTATATATATATCGGTGATGGAACGACGTATTTCAGTTCCCAACAGGCCGTCTTGACTTTCTCACGGTATTAAATCTCTGCCCACTCTCCTCCTGCCGTCTCCCTCGCTGGGGTCGCACAAGCTCGCCAATCCCGTATCGCCAGCATGCTCATGCAGCGACTTATAGGTCGTTCCCCAATGCAGGGAGGCACATGTCCGCCGCAGCGGAAACAAATCACAAGTCGTGGTTTCAATGAAACATTGCCCTTGAAAGTCCCACTCAGTTTTGGACAAGAAGTCCGGGAGTCGGAATCAGGAGAAACACGCCAGATGCTGCAGCAAGGACCCTCTCACCGCCGATGTCAATTCCCAAAACGGCTTCGATATGCATCCTCACTCCTGCTCTCTTCCTGTGTGCGATTCAACACACATGATGACAGGGGCGCGCAAACGAAGCTGTTCCCTTTCTTGGCGAGACAATGGCGGCAAGGGACCGCCACCCCCTGCACACCAACATCATGATCCTGCTAACGCCTTTGGGTGGCTAGTTTCCCTAGCGCCTGGCTTCACCGTCTCTTCCTCTCAACCCACGCTGCAGCACAACTGGATCACGAGGTTGACACATTCTTCCGCCTCGCTTCCAAGTTGAAGAGAGCGCCCCGAGGTTCTCAGAGTTGTCATTGACGGCACCATCAGTCAGCACACCACCACAGACAAGCGAACACCTTGTGTTCGCTCCTGCTGACGCTAACGTTAACGTTAGCTGCTGGGCCGCATCGGTCAACCCAGCTCTGTGGGAGAGCAGTGTGGCAGCGTGAAACCTGTGCCACTCGCCATCGCCAGGCAGTCAACTTCACCAAGCTGTTGGTGTTGTTTCTCCTTGCGCCTTGTTCTTGAGACCAATCCTCCCGGCCAGGCAGATACAAGGCCAACCAACCAACAACCGCATCCACCCAGGCTTGGTCAGCCTTACCCCTAGCCTTGCGCCGCCCTTCCCATTAACGTTAGCCTCCTCCCTCGACGAACCGATCTCAAGGTGGCTCTGTATCCATTATCTGGGTCACTGGAAATACCTTACATCGTTTTCCGCTTCGAGTTTCTCGGTCCCAGCTGTCTTGTTTTTGTTCCGAAAGGTGACGAAGCAGTAGGTATCACCGCCACCCGTATCCGTTGTGCCTGCTGACATCTCACAGAGCAGAGACTCCCTTGGCTCACTTCTTGTGAGCTTGGTCCAACCACAACAGTCAAGCTCTGTGGGACACCAGCAGCCTCGTGGATCCTTGTGATACTGTCACCCAGCGAGGACCTCCGGCTTGACACAATTACGATCTTGATCTGCTGCTTGAGTCGCCAGGCCGGATACGGCGTCAGGTTCACTCAAGTGCCCCGACGGAAGCCCAGGCCTTTGGTTTCTCGGTCTCAGCACATGCGTGTCTAAACGGATCTGTTTAGCTCCCGGCCTTAGATCGGTTGGGCAAAGCCAGGAAACTGCCGAGGACGCCTCAAACCATCGCTCCTGCCTACCGGGACGCGTGCCGGCTGCCAAACAGTCGCTCTTTCCACTTTCCCAGACTCCAACCAGCACTTGGGAAGGAACAGCCTGGCTTGCTGCCGGGACCACTTGGCACCGTTGGGCACGATTGACGTGGAGAGAGGAAACCGCGTGTCTCACTCCGGCAGCTTCCAACCAACTCGAACTTGGCACCCCAAACCAAACATTGGACCCGTGGACAACTTGCATACCGGCGCTGCAGACCGGCCACTGCAAACACTCCTCCTCGGCTTTCCCAGGCGACGCCGCGTGTTACCACTCGAGTCTCGAAATCGACGACAACCACTTCTACTCCAGCCACTGCACCACCCTTTGCACGAAGGAGGGCCAGGGTTTTTGCCCAAGCTCCGGATAGATCTCGACGCATCTGCCATTTCGGCTCTCCTCCTCGACGGACCGCGGTGTACCCTCCATTCCCAGCGTCGACACGGAGCCCGATTCCGTCATGGCAGACCCATACGACACAGACGGGCCCGACCCTGCCACCGGCCTGCCGCCGTTGCGACAGGTCCTGAAGAGCCTCCATTATGCGTACCCGACCTCCATCTTCGTCTACTACATGGCCACCTCCACCATTGCCGTCTGCACCTTGCAAACGAGGTCGGTAGAACAGGCTCACCCGCGTCGCCGCGCCATCACGTGGTCCCTCATCGCCGTCATTCTCACCTACTTCGCCCAGCTGCTCGCCTTGGGCATCCAGGGCGCCGTCCGGCACATTTTCCCATTGGGCGACCAGGACACTGTCATCGGTCTCATGTCATGCGCCCTGGCATTCGGCGTCGTCTTTGCCGGCCTCTCGGAAGCGGAAAACCCGGTCTGGTATCCATACATGGGCCCCTTCGGCCTGGCCCTCGTCTTTGAGCCAGCCCTCGCAGCTCTTGCTTTGATGGTCCGCGACGCTGGGCCTCTCGACTTCATCACCTTCTTCGACATCTCGGTCACCGCCGCCAGGTACCTTGCTATCATACTGGCATGGGGGTTTTTCTTCGCAGGGAACCGCAGCTCCCGGCAGGAGAAGGGCACCGATTCGGAACGGCAGAGTCTGCTCAAGACCAACGGCCATGCCAGCCATGACTCGGATTCGGATGACCGAAGCGATGCGACCCAGCAGAACGGCTACGGAGCCACTTCCGACTCATCGACTGATAGCAACCAGTCCTCGGACACCGACGACGACGAGAACCCTTACGAGAGGCGCCAGCGGCAAGCCAGCGAGCAGATGGAGAAGAGGTTGAAGGAGAAAGGAAACTGGGTCACATATGCGAAGAGTTTCATGGTAAGTTTGCAGCCCTTGGTCTGGACAGGAAAGCGTCATCCCTAACTCGGCCCTCAGATCTTCTTCCCTTACGTCTGGCCCGTCAACAACCGCCCGCTCCAGATCCGAGTCGTGCTTGTCGGACTCTGTCTGCTTGCCATGAACTTCATTAACGTTCTCATTCCGCGCCAGCTGGGTATCATCATGGACAGTCTCAGTGGCACCAATGGCAAGAATCCCTGGAATGAGGTTCTCTTCTTTGCAGGCCTCAAGTTGGTCGCCTCCGAGGCAGGTCTGTCGCTGTTACGCCAATGGCTCTGGATCCCCGTTGAGTTCTACTCCTTCGGCGCCATCAGCACGGCGGCCTACTCCCACGTCCTCAACCTGTCGTCCGACTTCCACGACTCCAAGAGCTCCTCCGACATCATGATGGCCATCTCGTGCGGCCAGAGCATCTCCAACATTCTCGAGTCGATCTGCTTCCGCGCCGTTCCGATGCTCATCGACATGGTGGTTGCCTTTGTGTATCTCTCGGCAACCCTTGGGCCGTACGAAGGCTTCATCACGATTGCTACCGCCGCCGTCTTCATGTACATTGCCACCCGCATGATTGCCGCGCTCAAGTCGGCGCGCAGGAACGAAGTCGGCGCCTGGTACAAGGAGCACTACGTGCGCCAGGCCGGAATCCAGGGCTGGTCGACCGTCGCCAGCTTCAACCAGATTGGGCACGAGGAGGACCGTTACTCCGTGGCGGTCGAGGATCGCGTCGCCAAGACGCAGAAGGTCTACTTTGGCTACGTTCTTGCATACGCTCTTCAGTTCCTCGTGCTTCTGTCTGGGCTCCTCGCCGGCGCCTTCTTAGCCGTCTACCAGATCACCCACGGAAGCGCCACACCCGGTCAGTTCATCATGCTCTTGACCTACTGGGCGCAGATGGTGTCTCCGCTCACCTTCTTCGCCGGCCTGGGCAAAAGTATTTCGAGGGACCTCCTCCAAGCCGAGCAGCTCCTGGAGATTATGCAAACCAAGCCGAGCGTTCTCAGCAAGGAGGGAGCCCTGCCGCTGCGCTTTGACGGCGGGGAGGTCCGCTTCGAGAACGTTTGTTTCTCGTATGACAAGAAGAAGGAAATCCTAAAGGACATCAACTTTACCGCGACGCCGGGCATGACGGTGGCTTTTGTCGGGGCTACCGGCGCCGGCAAGTCTACCATTCTGAAGCTCTTGGATCGTTTCTACGATGTGACGAAGGGGTCGATCAAGATTGACGGTCAGGATATCCGTGATGTTGATCTTTACAGGTATGAATGGGTCAGCTGGGTCGCACCGAGGTTTTGCTAACAAGCCGCAGTCTTCGGGCACAGATTGGTGTTGTGCCGCAAGCCCCCATTTTGTTTGACGACACGATAATGAACAATGTGAGGTATGCAAAGCTCACCGCGACCGACGAGGAGGTCTACGAGGCTTGCAAAGCTGCTAGCATCCACGACCAGATCTTGACCTTCACGGATGGTAAGTTTTCGAGACCCTATTTTGTGCGAACTGAGCTGACACTCCGAAGGCTATCAAACGAAGGTTGGGGAGCGCGGCGTCAAGCTCTCTGGCGGAGAGTTGCAGAGGGTAGCCATTGCACGCGCGATTCTGAAGAGGCCGTCAATCGTGCTTCTTGACGAAGCAACCAGTGCAGTCGACACAGAGACGGAGCAGAAGATCCAGGAGGCTCTGCGCACGCTCTGCGAAGGCCGCACGACTTTCATTGTAGCGTAAGTACATACTCCTCTGCACCCTCAAGAAACCCCCAGCTGACAGCCGTAGGCACCGCTTGTCCACCATCATGAATGCTGACCGCATCATCGTCGTCACCGGAGGAGAGATTGTCGAGCAGGGCAGCCATGAGGACCTCATCCGGGCGGACGGGAAGTATGCCGAACTCTGGTCCAAGCAGATCTTTGCGAAGCCCAAGGACAAGGAGCCGCGAGAAGACAAGGCTACCAAGGGGCGGAAAGGACACAATATTGTCAATGATTTGAGCGCCGAGGCAACGAGCTCGGAGCTGGCCAAGGTCAAATCGACACAGCAAACAACAAATGGCCAAGCCAACGGCCAGGCGAATGGGCACGCCGAAGGCTCCAACGACTCTGCGGAAACGAATGGCAACCCGCCCACGCCCGCGCACAAGAAAGAGGTATGAGTGATAGAAACCTGTCAAAGCATGCATGTATTATTATCCACATACTACATACATACTCTGACCGTTTTCTATCCCTTCTCCTGCCTCCTTCTAACCCGCCTCACCCAAGAAGAGCTCGCAGCTTAACCCAGGCGCGCCGGCCTTCACCCCGCGCTCCATGACCGCCGCCGCCGCCGCCTTGTCCCCCATTATGGCGCCGTCGAGCAGCCCGACTCGACTGCCCGCGCATGCGCATCGTTCCATGGACGGGTACTTTGACAGCCGGCCTGCAACGCCACAAATGCCTGTCCCCGTCGCCCCGCCGCCTACACCGGTCCCTCACCATCATCTGGTGCCTCCGCAGCAGCACGTCCACTTCTTTGCTGCTGCGCCGGTGGTCATGATGCCGGCTTCGTATGCACCCGTGTTTCATCATCATGCGCCGCTGCCGGCGATGCTTTCGCAGTCTGTTTTGCCGGCTCCGCTTCCGTCGCCGTCTGTGACGAGGAAACGGTTTGAGACGGTTGAGAGTAGTGTTGAGGAAGAGGGGAGATATGGAGAACATGAGGAGCAAGGGAGCGTAAGGAGGAGAAAGTCGGGTGTGAGGGTACGGTTGCAGGATGAAGATGAAGAGGGCGGAAGAAAGAGGAGGGGAGATGACGGGTCGGAGGCGTCGTCGGGTGGTAACGGTGTTGGGAAGCAAGAAGAGGTGGAGGAGGAGCAGGGAGTGAGGTATCCGCGGTATTCGAGGCGGGTGCAGTCCAAGAGTGAGCCGGGGGTCTTGGGGAAGGGGGCGGCGGTGAGGTATTATTCCACGTCGTCTGGTGAGGGGGAAGTTGAAGGGGAGGGGTCGTCGTCGGGGTGTGGTTAGGGGTGATTCTATGGTCTCCGTTTATCCATGTTTCTCCTTCTTTTATTGTTATCTTGCTGAAATGGCCCGGTTATCGAGGGATGGAGTGCTTGGCTAGGGCTATTGTTCGATACCTTTTGTGTCAGGTTATGCTATGGTCATGGATATCAGGAAGGGAGATTGGGCCGGGGGTATCATCAAAAAAGGGTTTGTTCACTGTAAGTTGAGTTCTGCTTTGAGCTTTGATAGAAGGACATGCCTTAGGTTAGATTATTGCCACGTACGGTTGAAAATTGGAGGGGGAGGGAACTAGATTAGAGTTGGGTTAGGCGACGAAAAGAGTTTGCATCACTACCTCGAATATTGGCTTCTATTGTCTGTTGGCATCGGCACATGGTGTTGTTTTGCTTTTGTTGTGATATGAAGGTCTAGATCTGGCACTGTGAGGAGTCGACAATATTAGGCACCGTAGTTCTGATGTGAGACCTAGTTGATAACATGTAGGTATATCAGATCAGACCCAGGAAACGGTGAGGCCATGGAGGAGAACGACGGAAATGAATTTGGAGTAATCGGGGTATCCTCCTGTCCTACATAACTGCCGCCGTGGGCAGCGCCAGTCAACGTCCCGTGAAAAGCTCAAGCCAAGAAAAGTGTAGGACGATCATTACAATGTGAATCCAAAAGACCGCCTCGTCCATCTAGAAGATTAACCGTTGTATATAACCTCCGATTCTCCCCTGCTCTCATGACGCTGATTGTGGGTTGGAGACCTGCCGGAGAGCAGTGGCCTCCCCCTCCTCGCCGTCCCCGCCGCCCTTCTGCCCCTTGGGCTCTGCAACTCCGGCGCCGCCGAGCACCCTGACGGCAATCTCGTTTTCTTTGCGCATCTTTTCTTCTTGTTTCTGCTGTTCACCGTGTTCTGTAGACGCAGCAGCCCCTGGGACGGGCTCAATCACCCCCTCCTTTTTCTCCTTTTTCTCCTTCTTCTCTTCCCCAGCCGTGGCTTGTTGGTGTTTCCCCTCCGGCTCCGGCACAACAAGCTCCGCCCCCTTCTTCTTCCCCCGCCTCGTGACCTTACCCACCACATCCCCCGCCTTCCGCCTCACCTTGACGTACATCTCCAGCCCCGCCAGCACGGCATAGCTCTTGCTGACGCTGACGCGGCTCATGTCGACGCCGGCGTCCTTGAGCGACTTGAGGAAGGCGCGGAAGTTGGACGCCGGCGGGCGGTAGTGGCCCGATAGCGGGGACAGGCTGGTCAGGCGGCCGTCGCGGATGCGGATTAGACCGGCCGCGGAGATGCGGCTGCCTTGGAGGAAGGACGAGTGCTGGAAGGCGCCGCTGTTTTTGATGCCGACGTAGAGGCGGAAGGAGGTGTCGGCGACGAAGATCCAGGTGTTTTTGCGGACGGTTTTGCGGAGGAGTTTGTTGATGATGGTGGTGCCGGAGAAGTGGTGGGAGAGCTTTTTGGTGGTGGAGGTGGTTGGGGGGTTGGCGTAGCGGGCTGCGTTGGCTGAGGTGATGGAGGAGTTGGAGGAGGACGAGGAAGATGGGCGGGAGGAGCCTGAGTCGGTGTTGGTGTCGCCTAGGAGGGCTGTCCGGTTCTCGGAGACGGGGGCGTAGGCTGGGGTCGGGTCGTCGCTGGGCACGATGCCGTGGATCGAATCTTTGTACTTCGTTGTGGTGTCGATGCGCGCGCCGTTTTTGGCCCAGCAGAGGCGGCCCTCGTCGTCGACGTTGACGAGGTAGTACTGGCGCTCCTCGCGCGAGAGGTAGCGCACCTGCTCGCGATCCAGGCGCTCGCGCGGGCAGGCGGCAAGGTCGACGTCCTTGCCCTCGCCGTGGTCGAGCCAGTAGAAGAAGTTCTCGTTGGTCTCGGCGCTCTTCCAAACCTCGTGGTACACGAGCAGATTGGCGCCGTAACGATGCTTGAGGTCGACCATCTCGAGAAAGTACTGCAGGCCCATCATCCTGGCCTCCTGCTTGCGGCGCGCCTTGGCCTCTTCCTTGCGCTTGCGCTTCTGCTTCTTTTTCTCGTCCGAGTCGGAATCGGAGTCAGAGGACGAGGACGAGCTGCTGGTCGAGGAGGAGACGTCGGCGTCCACGTCGCCTCCGGCGTGGCGCGCAATGGTCGACACTTTTTTCCAGTTCTGTCGCGCGGTGGAAGCACGGGTGCCCGGCTGGCCAGGGGACGACAGGCCGTCGTCGGAGAGGGCGGCGCGAGCGCGCGGCGTGGTCATTTCCCTCCACTGAGCCTCGCGCACAGCATGTATCCAGCGGGTCGAGGCATCGATGCCGAGGCCCTTCATCTCGCGGCGAACACGGTAGCCGCGGTAGGTGCGTTGGATGACGGTTGCGGCCTTGGCGCGGAGACTGTCATCCTCGGCGGCGCTTGTGGTGCGGTGACCAGAACCAAATCGGCTGAAGAGGGACACATGGTGAGGCTGCTGGGTTTGCGACGGTTTCGACGCGGTGGCGGGCCGGAGGGCGGCGTCAATGCTTTGGCGCTGCTTCTCTCGCTGGAGGCGCTTCTGCTCGGCCTCGCGCTCGACTTGCACGTCGGCGATGCGGGCGAACTGCTCCTTGGTGGGGACGACTAGCGAGTCGAGGTATTCTTGGTGGCTCTGCGACGAGACAACCGAGTTGATGGACGCCGGGGAGGAAGGGCGCTCGTTCTTTGTCGGTTGTTCTTGGTGGGTTGGTGGGGTTGCCATTGCGGATGACGTCGCTGGCTGTTCCTGTGTGGGGATCGGGTCCATCGTCGCCAGGGCGGACTCTCTGATTATGTCTTGCTTGAATTCAGAGTACGTTCATATGTATATGAGCTCTTGCAAGAGAGGAGACAACGGGACGCGCGCGTGCCGAGAAGACACAGAGGAATGGATCTCGCTTTATTAGTTCTCAGTTGGTTTGGGATGAGATCCCATGCACCGCCTGCTGATTGCGCGCACATGCAGCGCTTGCGTGGGGCTGAGGGTCCTGGGCCGCCAAGCCCCGGCCCTAAAGTTCAGCATCGAGTCCGCTCCAACATCACTCACTAGGTTCACAATGGAAGCTGACGTCTTTACGAATGTTAATTAATGTAAGCTGCATCGGCTCTCCAGCAGCATCTGTGTTTCTGACCGCGCCCGGGCGGCTGCGCAAACATCCACAACCGGAAAGCCGACAATGGAACAGAAACTCTGGGCAGGCTCGAGCCAGGCCCAGCTGGGTGAGATCGCCAAGCCCTGGAACTGAATTAGCGCAAAGCTTAGCCCCGAAATGGTCCAGGCTCGAGCCAGGGTCCTGAGGGGTCCAGTGGGTCTTCGGTTCGCATGAGCGGCCGCCGGCGCCCTCTTTCGCTCCGTCGTCCAATCATTCCCCGTCACCATTCCTCATGATTGAAGACGGGAAGCCCGGCATGACCGCTTCCTGTTTCTCGTCTATCCTTTGGCGACCTCAGCTGCTTCTCTCTGGCCGCGCCCTGCCCATCGACGAATCGGCAGAGACCACAGTGCGTTCCATTCGCTCTACTGACTTTCCGTTCCAGGAGTCCCGCGCATCTCGAGCTGGTTGTCCTCACCCAGCTCTGTTCACCAAGAACCCATAACAATCCCGCTCGAGCCAGCATTGACAGACCGAGCAGATTAACTGGCTATTACACCTACCGACGCCAACCTCCATCTCCCCTACTCAAGTTTTTGACTCGTCATACATACAAAGACACCGTATCTGTCCCCATGTACTTCCCAGCGCGGTTCAAGGGACCAGATGTTGATTTGCTGCAAAAAGGCCACCGTGTGCAACGCAAGTTCTCCTCGTTTGGCAGGCAAATTGGTCTGCCGTGGTTCGATGGCCGTGGCCTGCGGATTTGGTGGTTGACTGTGTCGAAGAGTTAGTGAGGACTCGATGCACCACAACTCCGAAACGCAAACAGACGTACCCTTTCCGACTTGTGCTGGGCGCCTATCTTCCTTCCGTGGCTGCGTCCTCGATCACGGACTCCCAGATCTCCAGGACTCCCAGATCTCCAGGACTCCCAGATCTCCAAGACCCCCTTTCCATCAAGAAAGCCCTTCCCAGCCTCGGGACTGAGCCAGATCGCTTGGAGTGGCCCCGCCGGGGTGAGTGGGCTGGATCCCTCCTCTGAGCCCTCGTGCATCTTGTCGGCCCGTCTCTTGCGCAACACGGCCGGGTAGCCTCGAAAGCGGCCCAGCATCGCGTCGTATGCGGCGTCGCGGAAGAAAGATTCCCAGGTGAACGACATAGCCTCGACCTTGGGGGCGTGGCGATCGAACAACGCAGGGCAGCTTGCTCGAATACCCTGAAGAAACCGCAGAGCGCTCACGGGACCGAGGTAATCCGCGTCGTCCTTCCGAGCCACAGCCTCGTACAGATCGTGGAGCGTGTCAAAGTACTTTTCAGCAAGGGACAAGTCCCCCTCGGTATCCTGATACAGGCGCTGGAATCTCCAGATGAGCGTGATCTCCCCCTGGTACCGGCCGCTCACTGCGTCGAGGATCTTCTGATACGTCGACTTTGGCGTGTCACATTTCGGAGACCAACCAAGGCACCGAATGCAGTCCAGCACCTCGGTCTTCCGAATCGAAGCCAGCATCAGGTCGACAATGTCCTGCTGATCTGCTTTCCACTGGGCGCGCTCCGCCTCGTCTTCGGGCTGCGGAACGTCCTCTTCCAGATGGCGATCTAGGCCACTCCGAGACAGAGAGAGCTGCAGCATCAGTTTCCAGTTCTCTGCCGCATGAGCATGTTCGTCTTCGTCCTCTTCGAAATCCAGAGCCGGTAAGCGCATGAGAGTCCGCCGGCGTGGAATGTCGCGGCCCGCGATGCTAGACAACTGCGCCGACAACTGCTGGTTCTGCTCGGCTATGTTGGACATCTTGGTTTCCAAGTCGGAGAGCCGGAGTACTAGCTGTCGGTTCTGCTCCATCAGCTTGGTCATCTGGGCTGTTAGGTTCTCGGATGGGTTCCCGTCGGACGGCTGGGCTTCCGGCCGCTGGTGATGCGCGTGCTCAGCCATCTTGTCGGCAGGCGAAAACAACCAAGTTCATAGACTTGTGTCGAACGAGGGGTTGGAGTGGCGGAAGATCTTGGCTGTAGAAGACTTGATGGTTGAAGGATCTCGTGAAGAGTGATGGGAAGTTGCAGAACAGAAATTGAGCTGGTCCGCTTGAACTGGCTCTGAGTGCTTGTTCGTGACAAGTTGCCTGCGATCTTGAAGGACGAGTTGAGCTTCACGAGGAAGTCGCAGGTATTTCTCTGGGTCGGAAAGGCTGCAATCACTCGTTTTTTTTCCTGCTCGGTTGGCACTGTTTATTTGCCGGTTAGCAATGGACGCAAAAAAAATCTCGCAGTTGTAGAGACGGGAAGAAATACAGAGTCCTGAGTGCGATGGGTTGCGAGAACCCGGAAGCACATGCATCCTGCGAGAATCGAAGACTTGAGGGTTGAGAGTTGAGGAGGAGAAAGAGGACTTTGGGATTTCGCTTTTGTGGAATTAAGAGCGAGTGCTTGAAAAGGAATCGCGTAGGCTACCGTTGGGATGAAAGTTAATCTGATCTTCCTATCTTCTCTTGTCTTAGTTTCATCTCAACTTGCTCAACTCTCTTGGTGCAGTTTGAGCTCCATGTTGAATCACTCATTGGACTTGATGTTGGACCCCAGTAAAATATTCTGGCCCGAAATTGACTTACCCGAAAAGGTTAGTTAACGTACATCAACCTAGATCGCCAGCACAAAAACACACGTTGCCGTTCTCAACATCTCTCGGCCAACCTCTTCCTCGGGCTCTGGCAAGCTCAGGATGAGGTGACTTTCGGAAATATCAGAACGGCGAGACCCAGGCCTTTAAGAATGACCTTTTATTACTTATAAGAGCAACAAGCTGCACCGCGCAGCCCCTCCCGACAATGAAACCCCTTTTTACCTCGCTCGTCCTCCTCACCACTCAAGTCCGTCACTCACTCACCTACACCCTCCTCTCAGACCACTCCCTACAGAACCTCATTCCCCCATTACCCTTCACACCAGACCGCGACTTCGACCCCGACCACGGCACCCTTCTCGCATCCATCCTCCACCCTCGCGTGCCCGGCACACCAGGCCATGCCGCCGCCCAGGAGCACTTCCTCACCTTCATCCGCACCCACCTGCACCCATCATGGCAAGTCACATGGCACAACACGACCTCCACAACCCCCGCCACGGGAGACGCCCAAATCCCCTTCCAAAACCTCATCCTGCGCCGCGACCCGCCATGGATCAGCAAAACGACGCAAAGGGAGGGCGACGTGGCGCGCCTGACGCTTGCCGCGCATTACGACAGCCTGTACCGGCCCGAGGGTTTCATCGGGGCGGTGGATAGCGCCGTGCCCTGCGCGCTGCTGTTGTTTGTTGCGAGGGCGGTGGACGAGGCGCTGACGAGAAGGTGGGAGAGTATGGGGGAGGATGGGGATGGAAACGCGGGGTTGGAGGAGGAGAAGGGGGTGCAGATTTTGTTGTTGGATGGGGAGGAGGCGTGGGTGGAGTGGAGTGAGAGGGATAGTTTGTATGGGTCGAGGTGAGTTTTTCCTCTTCTGATGAACTGGGGCTGTGAGATGGGAGCTGATGAGATGGCAGGGCGCTTGCTGAGGAGTGGGAGGGCACGCGGTACGAGGCCGGGAGGAGCTTCTCCACGCCGCTCGAGGCGATCAGCTTGTTTGTCCTGCTGGACTTGCTGGGTGCGCCGGAGCCGAATATCCCGTCGTACTTCCCCGCGACGCATTGGGCGTACCAGCACGTGGCCAAGATTGAGGAGAGGTTGCGGAAGCTCGGCGTGCTCGAGACGAAACCAAGGAAGCCGTTCCTGGCGGAGAGCCAGAAGGAGGGAGGACAGTTCTACCGGGGGTATGTGCAGGACGACCATGTGCCGTTTATGCAGAGGGGAGTGGATATTTTGCATATTATTCCCACGCCGTTCCCGGCCGTGTGGCACACCATGGACGACGACGGAGACCATCTCGATGTGCCCACCATCCGGGACTGGGCCAGGATCATGACGGCGTTTGTGGCCGAGTGGATGGATCTGGAGGGATATCTACCGGCGGCTGATGCAGAGAAGACGGGGAGCGAGTATTCTGGAAAGGACGAGCTGTAAATACAAATAGTTACACTGAAAGGGCCTTTGGTCAGCACTCCGTACCTCGAGCATCTCGAGCAGGGCGAGGAGGCAAGGGAGGGTTGTTCAAGTCAAAGTACCCTAACCCTGAATCTTGAATTCAGCTTGCGGGTGGGGCTCGTGGTGGGGCAAGCGATGACGACGCCGATCCTAAAGTTCGAGGTGCCAGCAGTCTTGGCGAGAAACTCGTCGAGTTCCAACCTGCTTCGAGTTTGCGTTTCACGGCGAATATTTGCGCAACATAGCTGCTCACTCTACTCTCCATTCATCGACACTCTGTTCTTGCGAAAATAGCAGGCACACGACTGCTAACCCGGCGACAACCCACCAAGACCCAGCTTGCCGCGACACCCAGTCGCGAACCTCGAACCACTCAAGCTCACCTCTGCGCTGTCGCAATTGTCGCAACATCCGTTCCTCGGCTCCGCGCGAAGCGATTCACACGTATCGAGCAATACATGAGGTAGCGTTACCTCAAATGGCCTGAATGGCGCCGGAAAGCGAGCAAGATCACCACCCACAACCGCCGGCGCAACAGGAAGACGAGCCAGCTTTCAGCCCGCGAAATGAGGAGGCCACGGCCACGGAGGAAGATGCCGAGGGCTCTTCAAATCAAGTCCCAATAAACGGCGCGGCGCAATCTTCAAGCTCACCCCGCAACCCCGAACCTGAACGACCCGCCCTCTTCGACAGCGACGACGACGACAACGCCTCCATCCCCTCCGACGCTTCCTCAGAACAAGTCATCTCCCCCAGCGTCTCCGTTCCCCCATACTGGTCCGACGCGCACACTCAACCACAACAACCACAAAACCACCTCCAAGTCCACGGCCCCCGCCACGCGCGCGCCATCTCAACCTCCTCAGCCGAGTCGGTCCTCCCACCAGGGGCCATCACCCTCCAAGACAACGAACGGGACGACGACGACAACGACTACACAGGCCGGCGCAGCAACAGCAGCGAGCTGTACGGGCGGGACCGCAACCGGGCGTGCTGGGCGCGCAGCGTGCAGGTGACCGACTACGTGATGGTCAATGGCAGCACGACCAACATTGGAGCGTTTGTGGTGTGGAATATTCGGGTTGAGACACTCAACGTGAGACTCCCTCAACAGATTACCAAAGGGAAGGACAAGAGGAAGAGTAACAAAGCTGACAACAGCCAGGGCTCCCGCATGAACATCCGCAAGCGCTACTCGGAATTCGACGACCTCCGCCGGCGGCTGGTCCAGACCTTCCCCAACTTTGAGGCGGCCGTGCCGGCGCTGCCGCCAAAGAGCGTGCTGAAGCGGTTTCAGCCGCGCTTCCTCGAGAAGAGGAGGGCGGGGCTGCAGTATTTCTTGAAGTTAGTAGCCGTAAACTGTGCTCATCCAGAATCTGTGCTGACTCGACAAGCTGCATACTGCTGAACCCAGAGTTCTCGGGCTCGCCCGTCCTCAAGGAGTTCCTTTTCTCATGACCCGCGAACCAGACTCAGGGGGAAACATGACTGGGACGAAGCATACCTATCCTTAGCTACGAAGACACGAACTGAAGTAATGATAATGTTGGATAATCACTCGCCTTGCACTCTCAGCAACTGCTCATGGCGTGATGTTGAGGAGATAGCAACAGAAACAACCCTACACGAGGCCATAGGCCCCAAGGCCGAGGAGTACCAGTAGCCCCTTTTCTGAGGCTCAGCTGCTCGGTACATCACCAACCATCACATCTCTTGGATATCCTCTGTTGCCGTGTTGAACCCATTTCATTCATTCCCTATTCACTAAAAATTACTATCCCATGCACAGCAAATCCAGAACCTCCAAAATCACTGCCGCCAACCAGGGCCAAATGCCATCAAAATGCCAATGACACCCCGAAAACAAACAACGCCATGCTACGATGCAAAAACCCAATGCCCAAAGCCAACCCTTGACTCAAAATATCCCGGCGACCTGTATATGTTGAATGACCTGCCTCCCACCCTCCCCAATCCTCCACCATCAAATCCCCTTCTTATTTCTTTCCTTCTCACTTCCCCCACTACTGATCCTTCTTCTCACCCCCCACCACCTTCGCCGAACCGTTCCCATTCCCATTCGCAACCGCCTTGCCATTCGCAACCGCCGCCGCCGCCTTCGCCGCCGCAGCATTCGCCCTCTGCTTCTCATACGGAATCGTCAAGCAATTGATCCCCAAAAACCGACAGATACTCGTCGTGACCAGCCACGCCCACCTGAAATACGCCACGGCCGCAAACAGCAGATACCCCAGCAGGTACGCATACTCGGTCTCCGCCCGGACAGGCTGCAGCCCAAACCGCGGCAGGTTGCCCAAGAACGCGCCACCCACCAACGGCCAGAGCATCACCGTCCAGTACGGGAACGGCTGCCGCGTGAGGTGCGCGAGGATCATCTTTGTCGTCATGCGCCCGAATACAAAGCTCATGACGATGCAGAAGAGGACCAGATGGTTCTCGGAGCGGAGGGTGGAGTATGGGGAGTACAGCCAGGCGCCGATGGAGAGGGTGTAGACGGCCATGGGGGTCCATTCCAGGAAGACGGGGGCGACGGGTTGGTTGCGCGCGCGGCGCGCCTTGACCACGTTGAGGATGCAGAAGGGGATGTGGGTGAAGAGGAGGGAGGCGATGATGACGGCTACCCAGATGTCGCGGATCGAGAGGTCGGCGAGGACGTCGTCTGTGAAGCCCAGGGCGCGGAGCACCGAGATGTTGGGGCCGACGAGCTTGGCGAGGGGCTCGGTCCAGATTTCGGGGCCGTGGTAACCCGAGAGAATCATGACGGCGCAGGCGAGGAGGAGGCCCTCGGTCGGGCCGTTGATGTAGCCGAGGTAGAGGGTGTGAGTGTGGTATGTCTCCCAGGTCGAGAAGAACATGGGCAGGCAGGGGCAGAGGGCGGTGAAGACGCCCGACTTGGAGGTGCCCAGGCCCATGGCGGCCGTCTCGAGGAGGCTGGCGAGCGTGCAGTTGAGGCTGTCGATGCCGTGGTCAAAGAGCTCGCCCAGGCCGCTCGAGGTGCCCGTGCGGCGGGCCTGCTTGCCGTCGACGTTGTCGAAGGTCTGGTACATGAAGAGGCCGAAGGCGAAGCTGTAGTATACCCATGGTGGTGCCTAGGAGGTCAGCATGGAGCTGCAGGGAGGAAGGGACCTGGATACTCACCGGTCCTTCAAGATCCGGCATCATGACCACCAACAGGCCGATGTTGACAAGGATGCACATGAACCCCAGGAGGGTCACCATGTTTGGGGCCAGCCATAGCGGGAGCAGCTCGACGAAGGCGTTCCACTATTCTAGTCAGCCGTGTCCTTCCATATTAACACCAAGCTCCTCCATGCTTTCCCCATGAAGCTGGCGGGGGCGGGGCAGTGCGTACGTATGGCCTCAGGATGTAGTGCGAGATGGGCGACTTGTCGACGGCCGAGTACTTGTACGTTTTGAGGTGGATGAGGGCATCGTCCGAGACGCACTCGGCGGCGGCTTCTCCTGTGAATGGGCAAGCGACATGGTCAGCACGGATCGGAGATTGGCTCCGGACTCTCAGACGGCGCCGGCGAGGCAGCGCTGAAGATCCAGGAACGGGCGCAAAGGTGGGGCAGGGGTCTTTGCGCACTGCTATTGAGGTTGTTGGGAGCCATGATTTGGTTGACCGCGTCGGCGATGTAGACCGCCGTTGATTTTTCCGGTTCTTCGTTTTCGCTGCGTATGGTTGACGGAGTTCCGCAGGTGTCGGGAAGGTGTCAAACGGGGCCGAGTCGAGGGAAGACGGGGTGAGTTAAATACGGTAGGAGGAGGAAAAATTGGTGACGGCAGGCCTGCAGCAACACTATACGTAAGGTAGCTGATGCGAACCTTACGATCTTAGTTAGCGAACGATGTCGTAACTTTAAACCCCGACTTCTTGATTCGCAGGTTCCACACTCCCACGCCCCAGACACAGAATCTCCTTTTCTTCAGGTCTCTTTTTTGCAGTTCTCCCCAGCTGTTGAGACAATCCCGGGTGCGTTGCGAATCAAATCTCGACAGACAAGCTTCCCCAGTCGGGATCCACCCCACTTACCGCTGCCAATCTGCAGTGCCTGACACGTGAAAGCGTGGGTGGGCGGTGAAACTCCAATTTGTCGGTTTGTCGTTGTTTGTGCCGTTTGTACGGAGTACGTGGAAGGTTCTTCAGCAGCGGCAGGTTCCAACTTTATTTATGGCTGACCGGAGTGGCGATGACGAGTTGTCTGATCTGAGCATTGCGAATCAGCGAACCTTCGCATACTCTCAGATCAGATAAGGAACCAAAAGATCAGACGAAGGTGGGCAGCCAATGAGGCACTGAGAGAGATCAGATGAAATAACACAAATAATCACGAAAACCCAGGGGGAAGTTGATGGACCTTATTGATGCCCACTGATGAAATACCCTAGCCCTATCCACTAGAGTAAAGAAGTTAAACATTAACCGATACCCATGCCTAACAGTGTTTCCAGTTTGCTGATTGGCAATCCGCGATGCCAACCCCAGCCCGGTTCAACCGACAGGCCTCTGTCCCACGCAGCCGGCCCTCGAAAGTAACCACCCATCTTCCTAACCTCCATTCCTTCCTCCTCACACCCAACAACGATCTCCACCAGCCTACACGTCTAAGCCAGCATAGCAAACCCAGCAAACAGACCACCCACCACGACCGCAAGACCATACGAATCACCGAACCGCAGCGCGCCAGCCGCATTGCCGGTACCAGCGCCAACGTTGTTGCTCGACCCATCACCGAGGCCGTTAAAGACCTGGTTGGTAGCCGTGGTAGTGCCCGAGCTGGTGGCTGTGGCCGTGGTGGCCGACGTGGTGGTGGTAGAGTTGACGCGCGTCGGGTTCTGGGCGCCGCACGGGTGCTTCTCGCGGCAGTCGCTGGCGCACTGGTTGTTGCCGTTGCCGCAGGCCTTGACGCACTGGTTGCCCCACTCGGTGCACACGTAGTAGGGCAGCGTCATGGTGTACTCGGTCATGTTGGGCTGCTTGCCGTCGCTGCAGACGCAGCCGTATGTGAGGGTTTTCTGTGTATCCCCGTTAGTCCGGTTGCGGGCCAAGACACACGTCAAGCGGCTTCCCGCTTGCGGGAGCCGGGGGGGCGGGTTCTTGTGGAACGTACGGGATCGCAGGTGTTGACCTCCGGGTCGCCGATCGAGGTCTGGAGGCAGATGGTCGGACAACTACTCTGCTGGGAATTACACCACGCCACTGCGGGTTGCCGGTCAGCCGTCGCTCCATCAGTGCTTCGCGGCCGGGTCGAGCCTACTTCTGTCCGACAGCGGCACCGAGTCGGGCGGGATATAGTAGTCGGCTGAGACGGTGGTGATGGCGCTGGCGAGGGCCAGGAGGGTTGTGCGGAGGAGAACCATGGTGAACGACGGTTTGGGGCAACGGTCTACGGTTGATTCTTGTTGTTGTTGGAAAGGAGATGCTATGGAGCGAAGGCCGCTGACTGGGAGAGATATGTGAGCAACTTCTGACCTTTTCCCTCAACAACAACAGACAACCCGAGCTCGAAGTTGCTGCAGGGACGGGCCTGCATTCCAGCGGGGCAAGACACACGACACGAACGGACTTACATCAGTGCTGATCCGGACACTTCAGTCGAACGTCGGAAAAGGGGTGGGGGATTATTAGATGTGGAAATAGTACTAGTAGTACAGCAAGGGCAGAGCCGAGCCTTCAGAAATAAATATATGCGCAAACGAATGCAAGAAGTCGTTGATTAAATCTCAGCAGCCGGCGTGCCTTTGAAACGAGCGGGTGCACGCAGCTTTTGAGGCGAGAGCGAGAGGATGTTGAAGGAAACGGCACGGAAGGAAAAACGCGAGACTGGCATGA
The DNA here is from genome assembly GCA_023628475.1 of Chaetomiaceae sp. PF1801. Lineage (NCBI taxonomy): Eukaryota > Fungi > Ascomycota > Sordariomycetes > Sordariales > Chaetomiaceae > Chaetomiaceae sp. PF1801. The sequence goes on from JAMAKQ010000035.1 coordinate 74,146, forward strand.
CAGAAGGGGCCTCTTCGCTAGCGCCCGAGCGACCCCGGATCCGGTGTGGATGCCCATGGCAGCGAGCGAGAGCATTGGATTGGCCAATTCGGGCAGTTCAATCAACAATAAACTCTCGTGATAGGCCGGGACGGCCCATCCCTGTCATCTTCTCTCGTGCTCACTCCGCCGCCGCAGGGATTTGGGGGGGACTTGGAAGCCTGAGCATGTCTGCGATGCAGCGCTGCGATGGAACTGCAATGGGGGCATCTGAATTCTGGAGGGAGGAGGCTGGGCGCGGGGGGCGGCGTTTGCGGCACGGCCTTGCAGCTTGTCTCAGACGATGCGAAAGCAACAATCCCCGTTGCGCACAGCGACGGTACATCCTGCGATGCTCATGCCAATGAGCTGCCCGCCGGGAATAAGGCTCTTATTATCCCTGGGTCGCCGCTTGAGAGTTCCATTGCCTCTCCTGAGCGGAATCCACCTCATGGCCCGATTCGAGGTGGACTCGGATCTAGATGAGGTGGCTGCCTGTGCGGCACAACCGGCTTCATGAGAGAATCCATTTTGCGCCGCTTCCAGATGGCGGCGAGATGTGATGCTGCCGAAAATACTGGACGGCCGAGGGACAGGTCTGGCGCATTTGCCAGTCGTGTGGGGTGGAGTCACCCAAGGGATGGATGCTCTATTTGATGCACACGAGAAAGTCTGCATACCGGCATCCAATCCGTTTGCCTGTTCGTCCGTGGTGTCATGGACTGGGCGTGATTCTTCGTTGATATGCCGGCTGGTCCAGAGTCGCATGCGGACTTGCATACGGGGGGGTGAAAGCCGGCGTTACTCCTTGATGAGCAATCCGAGATCTCACATCGAAACCACTGTTCACCAGCCTCGTATTTCCTCCTTGGTGTTGTCACGCGTGGCCTCTTGATCGGGCTTCGTCCTGCTGCTTACTGCTTCAATGTGCTTCCATTGCAGAGCAGTGATCCAGCTTGCTGCGTTCCTGTCGTGCATGTACCGGATATCCGGCTGTGGAGGTCGGTGGGTGCTGGCTGGATCAGACTGCGACTCTCCGAGTCCCCGCACACTGGATGGTGGAACCTTGTCGAAAGGACGAGTCGGAAGCCAGCTTCGAGATCCGAAGTTTATGCTTGTTGTTGCCCATCCTTTCTTCCAAGTGCAACATCAGGTGCGCCGGAGTTGCACAAGCAACGAAACCTGGTTGACCACGTTGTCCTGGGATCCGTTGTGAACCCAACGTCAAAGTCCTCAGAAGCTCGAGGTTGAGCGCGGCTCATGGCTATTTCGGACAAGATATACCCCGGCAGTATGGAGCATATCTGAGCCAACGTCTCTTGACAGCGCCGAGCTTACACACCATGGATGGGTGCCTTGATTCTTTGCTGCTGGTAGTGGAATCCAAGCACCGTGGTTGTTCCTCGTAGTTGGCGAGTGTGTGAGCGTGCCTGGTTCCCAAGGAACTGACCCTGGTAGTGATAATTTCAAGAGCTGTCGCGCTGGGGGGTGTGATTGCAACATGCGTAAGTCACTTGTTGCTCCGAGATCAAAGGCAGATCTCGGTGTTGAACTTTGATGTTTGCTGCTGTACCCTAACCCTATTACAAGCTTTTGAGCATGTGTGTGGGCCACTGGCCGCGTGGCGCCGGAACGGAGCGGCTTGGCAGACGTGGGCCGTGCATGGAGCTTGAGCTGAACAAGTGGCCAGAGTTTCGGAAGCAACCGAGCAACAGCAACAAGCAATTGTTGACCACGACAACCACCCACCATGCGGATTTCCCAGTCAATTGCTCCCACGCTGCTGCTCCTTGCAGCAGGCGTTGCGCACGCCGCCTCGGCCTGGGGCTTTGACGACGGCAGCCTTTCCGTGGTCGCAAAGAAGGCGGGCGAGACCATCAAGGAGAAGTACGTAATGCCCAGGTGTCCGCTCCCAAGCTCATAGACAGATTACTGACGGACCTTCGTTTGCTCAGGCTCAACCAAAGGGCTCCCCTCGCGAAACCAGTCTCCCTCGGCAGCTCCGACACGCTGAAGCTGAGCTTGACGGCCAAGGACAATGGCAAGGGGAAGCGGCCGCACCAGGCATTCCTGGTCCTCCAAGAGCCCGAGTCAGGGCTTGAAGCGCCATTCCCTTTGACGGTCAAGGAGAGCGGGAAGGCGGTTGTGCAGCTTGTGAGGAATTACTTGGACCCCAAACTGTCGACTCGAATTGCTGACACCATCCTGTAGTCTCACAAGGACCTCCCTGTCCAGCTCCTCACGGCGACCAAGCCGCTCAAGGCATCCGTCATCCTCGCCTCTTTCGGCTCAGCTCAGGGTCTCAGCACACCCGTGTTTGAGGTCAAGATCGAGACAGACGCGAACGTCCCTCCCCCGGCCTACGAGAAACCCCTCCGCTACGGCAAAAAGCCCGAGATCCGTCACATTTTCCGCCCCGATCCGAAGAGCCCGCCCAAGGTGATCTCGCTCTTTTTTGCGCTGGCCGTGCTTGCGGCGTTGCCTGCGCTGCTCATCGGCGTAAGTTGTGCCTTTGGAGTCTCTAGTGGAAGCTATGCTAACGTCCCGGCAACAGTGGATCACCCTCGGGGGCAATCTCAACCACCTGTCCAAGGCCATCGGTACCGCGCCGCTGTCGCACGCGACCTTCTTTGGCTCCATCTTGGCCATGGAGTTTGTCTTCTTCATGTACTACACCAGCTGGAACCTGTTCCAGACGCTGCCCGTCATCGCTGCCGTTGCCGCTGTTACCGTGCTCAGCGGCACCAAGGCGTTGGGAGAGGTGCAGAGCAGGAGGCTTGCGGGAGAGCGTTGAGCGACTTGAGCAGCAGCTGGTCTGTGAGAGTATGCTGGCGAAAAATGTTGAATTTATCGGGAGGCGTGATTTCAGGCTCCAAGCATGATGTGTAGTATCCGTAAAATAGGGGTGTGTTATGTGACCTGCGCCCGGAAGAGCGTCCGAGATGATTCTGGCATATAGACCCGAAGAACCACTGCTCTTTCCGCGCTTCCTCATCTCTTCCCCCCTCCAGCCCCTGAACTTTTCTCGACCTCCCGTCGACTTCTGAACTCGACCTGGCAGCTGTTGTCAACTTGTCGCGGAACATGCAACTGACCCCTGGAGCCAATCAGTGCTGACGTTCCACACAGCCCGAAGCCCCACCATTGACGGTTGCGGCCCCACTTGGATTATTTTGACCCCTGCATGTAAACAAATGGAAACCAGATCGCGTCCCACTTGCCTGCCACCGCCGACTTGCACGACGACCACGGTCGACTCGCGACTGCTGCTTTGGCATTGTGCGCGCGCAGCTTCAACTCTTCCTAAGCAGCGCCTTCTCACCGACGAGGATCATACCATGCAGCTTTGGCCTGCACCCGATATTCAACGCAATTACTCGCTTCACTCCGAGACTTCGACGTCGCTGTAGTGCGACAGTCGCTACCCTCCGCTCCCAGGCGCACCTGCTCCTCGACCAAAGCCCCTCAACCGTCGCGCTCGACGCGCTCCCGGCAGGCTCACCATGGACATCAACAGCAATACCCGAGGCAATCATGCCACTAGCAAGACCAAGCATATTTCTAGACTCCGGAAAGAAATGCTCCAGCATCGTATGCACCAGAATCCCTTCAGCTCGCCACCCTCATCAACCGGCTCCCACGACACGGTCAGCACCACCACCGAAGAGCTCACCCAAAACCTCTCCGACTTCTCCTTCAGTCCCGACGGCGAGGGAACTCGCCGCCTCAGTGAAGACGCGCAGAACCCATCTTCAAAAAGGCACGCCTCACGATCAGGACGCTTCGGCTCCAAGCACATGGACACGGTTCTAAACACGTCGGCAATCGCTCGCACATTTCCCGAATGGAGTGGCCTCCTGACCAAGGACAACTTGACCGCCACGCAAAGCGTCGACATGGCCGCGCCACTCAAGCCCGTTTCTGCCTCTCCGGGAGGGAAAGAGAACATGCCCCCGAATCAGGAACGCGCCGATGAGCTCACGTTCGAGATGATGGCCGACGCAAAGAGGAAGCGCTTCCGCGCCGATCTACAGGCTCGCGTGGAAAACGAGTCCGACTGCTCCACCATCCTCTCGCTCTCGCCTGCCCGACCTGCCTCGGCCTCCCGTCGCTCGCGTTTTGCCGCCGCCCAGCCGGACGCCACACCGTCCCCGGAGCCCGCCAAACGCTCTCTGCAGGACATGGTCTCCAAGATCCGCACCGAAAAACAAAGCACCAAGCGCGACATCACACCGAAGCGCTCGCCTGCCGTCCAAGCCAACCATGAGACCCCGGCGCCCACCTTCGGCCTTGATAACAGCATCACCCCCACCCGCTCCTTCTTCCTACCATCCTTCCGTCACCTCCCAGACTGGACGTCCGGTACTCTCAAGTTTAGCACTATGAAGAACGGCGTTCCCGTTTTTGTCAGGTCAAGCAAGGGAGACGTCCGTCTTGACCAGTATGGGAGAGATCATGACGAGGTCCGCGCCGTCGGCATCAGCAAGGAGGACGAGGAGATTTTTGTCTCCATGGATAAGCTCCAGGAGGAAGTCCGCGAACTCCATGACCACGACGCGATGCTTCAGCGCGAGGCCGAGAGGCTACAGCGCGAGGTCAACCTGCTGCAGGCCGAGCTTAGGAGGCTCAAGACCCGGAAGCTTTCGGATAGTGCCATTGGCTCAGAATCCGACGCCTCATTCAGACGCAGCGGCGGGCAAAACGAGCACCTCGAGCATGAGATTGCCCAGTTGCGGGATCGTCTCGATCAGGCTAGCAGGCAGGTCGGCGTCAACGACATCCACAGTGCTGCGCTCGCGGCAGAGCGTGATGAGGCTTTGCACCAGGCTTCGGTTGCCCGCGAGCGGGCTACGAAGCTTCAGGCCGAGCTGGAGGCCACACAGAAAGACCTCGACTCATCTCTCCACCTCCTTCAGGAGAAGGAGGAATTGCAGCTTGAGAACGAGTCGTTGCTGGCCGAGAACCAAACCCTCAAGGAGCAACGAGACAGTGCTCTCCAGAACAACAAGGCCCTGACAACAGAGAACGAGAAGCTCCGCCGGGAGCTCAGCGGGGTCCAGAAAGATCTCCGCATGACCCGGGAGGAGCTGGCTTCGCTTCGCAAGCAGTACGAGGCCGTGCAGGAGGAGAAGCGGCATCTTGCGCAGGACCACGCCAGCATGGAGCGTAACAACGAAAACTACTTCAAGGAGAACAAGAAGCTGCAGGCACAGGTCGCGGCGCGGGATCAGCATATTGCCGATCTCAAGAAGGGCATCAGCTCTCGGGACAAGATGCTCGATAACATCCAGGGTTTGACCACGGACACGGCCATGATCGAGTTGAATGCCGAGCTGCATGCCGAAGTCGAGGTCTTGCATAATAAAGTCGAGCAGCAGGCGGCCGAATTGCACCAAAGGGAGGGCGAGATCAGTGCGAAGGAAGGTCGCATCCGCTCCCTCAAGGAGCAGAACCTCGACCTGTCCATCAACAACGAGCGGCTCCGGGAGGAGAATCAGCGTCTTCGTGCAGAACACGACGAAGTAAGGAGCCAGTGGGTCGATGAAAGGCATAAGGTGGCCCGCATGAACCAGCTCCTCTCCAAGAACGCCGTCGATGGTCACGCCGAAGATCGCGTGCGCCTGGACGACGACTTCAAGCAGAGGGAAGCCGCTCTCCTGAAGAAGCTCGAGCGCAGAGAGGCAGCCGTCCAGAAGGTCAAGCGCCTGTCGAGCAAGATCAGCGAGATTGCGGAGCAGGAGTTTACCAGCAAGTCGGCCAAGGTCACGCGCATCGTCGAGCCGAAGGACATGCAGACGACGACCAACGAGACGACGGGGAAGAGCAGCGCTGTCAATGTCGACGACGATCCGACGAGGGAGCTCCATTTCACGGAGGACTCGGACTTCGCCAGCGTGATGGAGAGCGAAATCGTCAAGCTGAGGCAGTCCTATCGCGAGCTGCAGAATCGAAGGCTTCAGGAGCTCGATGTTACCGACTACTCGCTGCCTTCGCTCCCTCCAACGCTCCAGCGAAGCAAATCGGACAGCGGCGTTCCGTCCAAGACGGCCCAGTCCAAACCTCAGCTCCCCGGCATCCTCAAGAAGTCTAGTCAGTTTGAGGATACCGGCCGCTTCAGCGTCAAATCTGCGCTGAGCGTCGCCAGCCACCACGCTGAGGACGAGGCCGTCGACACCGCACACAGTCGGAGATCCTCAGTGGGCACCACACAAGACCTCGCTCGCCCTGCTTCTCGAGCGCGCCGCCACTCCGAGGCCGACCGCGACGCAACGGAACCGAACATGACCTCTGCCTTCTTCATGCCCGACATAACACTCGAGGGCAACAAGCAATGCACAGCCAAGGACCTGCCGCTCCCGTTGCTCAGCAAGGACGCCCGCCGCGTGCTGGACGGCATCTGCAAGCACAACTCTGCCAACTGCAACATTTGTGTCCGGATCGCCGCCCACGGCGACAAGCACCCCGCCGCCAACCCCATCACCGCAGCGCCCACCACAGCGCCCACAAACAAGATCCTCATCACCCCAGAGGACGTCAAACGCGGCAAAAAGACCGTCTCAGCGGAGAAGCCCGTTCCCGTCTCGGACCGACCCCATGACCCCCCAGCCCCGGAAGAACCCACCGTCCGCCCGGCCATGGCGCCCGGCGAGGCCCTCGCAGTGCTCATCAAAGAAACACAAGACGAAATTGACCACCTGCAGATGGAGCTGCGGCGCGTCAACGACGTGTACTTTGCGCTCGACAAGGCCGTCGGCATGCGCGAGCGGCGGCGCGTCATGGCCGAGATCAAGCGGCTGCAGGGCGAGCTCGAGGCCAAGAGCGGGCATCTGTATCGTCTGCATGATGTGCTGGAGGGGCAGAAGATGGCGGGGCAGTTGATGGAGGGGGAGGGGGTGGATGTTACTGTGTTGAGTGGGTTGTTGAGGGCGGAGGTTACGGGCGGGGAGGGGGAGGGGGAGTGGGAGGGTTTTGAGTAAGGTGTATTCCTGTTGGGATTTGTGTGTTGTTGTTTGTTGTTGGGGTATTTGGTATCCGCGTTGGCGTTTGGCAAGGGGGAACTGTTTTACCTGGTATCGTTATGCTCTGTTTTGTTTCCTTTCCTTCTGGGCTTTCGTTCAGGCTGGTTTCTGTTGGAGTATTCTGTCGGGGTTGCTGTTTGGTCTACGCGTCTCGGGGTTCATCGCTGGGGTCTTGGTCTCACTTGCGGAGTGAAGGAGTGTGTTCCGTCTCGAAATTGCATATCAGAGTAGCTCTGTATGGCGTTGAATAACACATCTGTTTCACTCCCTGCTTGGATGAAGATACTGGGTCTTGTTGGTGAAATGCTACATCTGGACCCGCCTCTGGACAGTAACCATGGTGGACAGATCTGAGCCCATGAATTCAAGGGGACGAAGAGTTATACGGCAGGTGGAATGGTCAGAATGTGCCATTCCGCAGTTTGTTCATATGTCCCGTCTCGTCCTCACGTCGAGTCTTGCATGGCGCGGCAATTATGGCGGCTCAAGATTGATGGACTCGCCGGCCTCAATGACAGACTGGATCGACCATCAAGATGACGGGTCACGGCGAGACTCTTGACACACGGACTCGGGGAGATACTGACACCACCAAAGACAGACAAGACTCGCAATGTTTGACATTCCAGGTTTCCATTCACCAAGGGTACGGAGTAATGTCGTCCATAGCAACTCAAACTAGCGAGTCAGTTAACGTTAGCGTCCCATACGGTTCTTTTTATAGCAGCATCCTCCTCAACCGCCAACGCCATCGTCTCATAAAGAGACAAAAAAAAACTGCCAGCGGCCCCTCTCGGCCCGTCCCACTCTGACATTGAGTGGCCCAACCCCCCCAATCCCGAGCTCGGGCTCACCTGTCCTCGGCACGAAGGCTGAAAGTGGCGGCTGGCTGCTGAAAGGGAGGCGCCGAGAGTGGTGGTGATCGTCGCCTTTAAAAGGTCTGAAAGAGGCAAGCCGGGCTGCCGGGCTCGTCCCATGCTGCCAACAAGAGCGCGCGAGCCGCACAGGAACCTTGCAGCACATTTATGCGCCCCATACAGACGGGCAGCCCGCGAACAAACACCTTTAGCGTACATTAGGGCCCTTTTCACTTTTCCGGGAACCGGGAATAGTTGCCGAGGCGAGGGGAGCTGGTGTTGGTGGCTTGTTGACCTGAACCCGGGACTCGGGAAAGACGAGACGACAGTCCAGTTCACGCACAGTGAGCGATGCATGTTGGCTCTTGCCTGTCTGCAGGAGGCTGACCCAACACCGTGGGATTGGCGTCGGCAATGCCGATCGAGCTTGCTTGTTCCCGGCCGGGTTTTCGGCGGTCTGTTTGCTTTTGATACTTGTCGCTTTGGAACTGACGCAATAACGTTACCAGTTGGCCGGGCCCAGCGGGCTGAACCAAGCAAGTTGAAGAGCACAACGGTTCCACTAGCTAACTGTTGACGATTCGACGCCCCGGGCCAGGTACCCAGACGCACCCCACGCCGGGGATGGTTCCCGAGTCGAGCTGAAGCCGGGGCTCGTCGGGAGCAGCAAGGGAGTTAGTTGCGCTAGTGTGTTGTCACTTTTCAATGTCTGCAACTCATGGCAACTCTGCCGAATCTCAAAAGAGGCCGAGATCTCCAAGCCCCCGCCTCGGCTGAGCAGTGAAGATGCCCGGTGGTTGCGTGAAGGTCCGTGTGCTTGTCCTTAGAGCGGCACTGTGTCCTGGGTCTCAACTGCTGGTTCATTGTGCCTGCCAGGTCATTAGGTAACGTTAACTGGATATCCCGCCGAGCCCACCAAGGCAAAACAGTGTGCCAAAAGTGTGGGATGCAGACCGGCACCAGTTCCAGGGCCCTGATGTTTGTTGATAGTCGTGATGGTCGGCGCCGCGGGTTTGGGCTGCATGGGTGAAGAGGCTCTTCAACCCCACAGCCATCCCTTGTCAACCGGTAATTGGGGACGCTGAGAGCCATCATGGGGGCGGGAAGCAAACCGAGATTGTCCGCTCTGTGATACAAGAAGGCCGCGGCAGGGGACTGACCGATTCGTCGGGACTGCTTTGCTGCGTTTCCTCAGTCGTCACGCAGCTGCCGCCGCTTTGTCCAACCGCCTCTCTGCTCTCTCGGAATTCCAAGCTGCAACCAACCGCAGGGTTTGACCTGAGCCTCCCCGAGCCTCCTCAGCCGTGACACCCCGTCTCGGCTCCGAACTCTTCGTCCAACCGACCGCGACCCATATCCGTGGGAAGGCGGCATGTCCTCAAGCGCCGCAGGGCCGCTGTCCTGCTCCGAATGCAAGCGGCGTAAGCAGAAAGTGAAGGCTCCGTCCGGGCCGGAGGACCCACACCCCGTCCGACCGGCATCCGCTTACACAAGGAGCCTTGGCTGACGGACTCGATCAGTGTAACCGCGAGTTCCCCTGTGAGCACTGCTTGAAAAGAGGAGTATCCCACCGGTGCAAATTTGAGTCAAAGCCGGTTCGACCAAAGTCTTCCAAGGATAGGCCTTCGCCTGACGGGAAGCCGAGGTGAGTTTCGCGGCGTCGAAGCCGTCATGCCGGTGCTGACTTGGCTCAACCCTGGCCAGTGTCTCGAGAAAGCGAAGTCTCGATGGCCCAAACAACGGACCACTCTCCGACGGGGGACCGGACGGTGACGACGACTCTTGCTCAGACATCGACGTGAGCAGTATCTTGACTGGCATGGGCTACATGTCCCACCATCACCACTTGGTGTTGGGTCTGGACCATGGGCCAAAGGTAGAGTGAACCTCAAACACCGTGAGACAGTCCGCGAACTACCGCCGACTGATGATCCAGCAGGCAGCCAGGAAATCCGTTGAGGAAGAAGGTGAACAATCCGACGAGCTCAAAGCCGCGCTTGCGTTGATGCCAGAGAAGCGATATACCGGTACTTCCCGGCTCTCCTCACCCGGGTTTTTGGCGCAACTGCTGACCAGACGCAGACTGCCTTGTCGATAACTGGCTAAACGGCGCAAACTATCAGCATTACGCCCTGTACCCGCCCGAGTTCAGAACTCAGTACAACGGGTGGTGCGCCACTCCGCGCAACAAGGCGACGGCCGAACTCACGAGCCTGATCCTGCGCGTCTGTGCATGCTCTCTCCTTTTCATCGTCGAGGACAGTGTCAGAGAGAGGCTGGAGACAGAGTTCGATTCGGATGTGCTGACTTTCGCCAACCGCCTGCACGTTGCCGCGGAGAGGCTCAGTGCCAGCATTCCGCCGGGAAAAGGCGGGCTCGTCCATGTCCAGCAGCTCTTCCTGACAGCGTTTTGGTTCATGTCGGCCGAGAAGTTCACCGAGGCCTGGCACGCTTTGAGCAAAGCCATCCGAGCAGCAAACGAGATAGGTATCTCTTCCCTGTCCCGGGTGTCCGAGTTGTTCGCCCATTGCCAGGCCAAGCTGATGACTTCTCCAAGGTCTCCACCAAGACTCTTTGTCCGATGAGATGTCGGAATTCGACCGGGAAATGAGAAGGCGAATATGGGTCATTCTGTACCTGTGGGACTTGTAAGTAAGCGTCCTCAGAATCAGTGATGGTGGACTAACGTCTTGAAGCACACTGAGCGCAATGCTAACTCGGCCACTCCTCATCAACCACGCCGACTGCACGGTCGTGTTGCCCACACTGACTCTCGAGAGCAACCCATTCCGGGCCGACCAGCCATCGCCGTTCCGCCACATGAACCTGTACTGCCAGCTTTGCATCGACATGGCAGCACAACTGGGTGGCCGCTCGAACTCGGATGACGACAAAGCTGAGATGGCCAGCCGGATGCAGAAGGTGGTCGATGCGTGGTTCCAGAAGCTCCCAGCCGAATACGCCGTGACGGCCCCGGATACGCGGTGGGATGGCGAGTTCAAGTGGGTGGTGTTCCAACGTCGCTATCTGCACCTGGTTGGGTACATGTCGCTGTTCAGCCAGCTCCGTCCCTTCATCACGCGAAGTTCGGCAACCCCAATGTCGAATATTGAGTCCCGTCTCCGGGAGGCTGGGGTCGAGGCGGCGTTGTGTCTCATGGACGCGTCGTGGAGGCTCTTCGAAAACCTGGCCTCGGTCGGCGCCAAGTTCCACCACGCCATCTTTTGTATTTTCGATGCGGCAACCGTCATCTGCTCTGGCTTTCTCAGTGACGAGGCTGGCAACCTCCCGAAGAGAGAGGCTGTCCTGGAAGCCATCACGAAAAGATTGAGTATGCTCGCAGAAGTGGCCGCGGAATCCAAAACAACAGCAGCACTGCACCGGATCCTCAGAGTGCTCCTTACTAAGCTCCCTTTGAGCCGCAAGGAGCAAGGCATGATTGATGCCCTAAAGCGGGTGAAGCACGAGAGGAAGACTCCGCCGAGCGACGAGGTCCTGGTCGCTACGCGCCCGAGCAGATCGCCGGTGAAGAGTGCCCCGCGTGAACTCCGTCGGTGCCGCAGACGCCGGCCAGGTCCTACCAGCGCCGGTCCCGACAGCGACTCGACGAGGGATTTGCCGAACTTGCAGCGATGCGGAGAACACTCTGCGTCGTTACCGGGTGGCTGCCGACCCATAAGCCCCCGAGTGCCGTCTCGTGTTCAGGCGGCTCCGCGACCGGTCGTCCCGTCGAATGGCGTTGCACGGGTGGACAGTCTTCCTTCTTGCAGCACGTTCGTATCGTTGGCGCCCCTCCCACCAACGTACCCAGCAACAACAGAGAGCTTGGTGCCGGCGACCAGCTCCATGCCGACGACCATCTTTATGGCATCCGACGGATACCCATCTTCTCCTGCATTTGCGGGAACGGCGGGTTTCCAGTACAGCCCGGCGCTGAGCCCTGGGGAGGCGGTCCCCTTCAGCCAGGCCGGGTGGCAGCCATCTCCCGTGTCGGTGAATGGTCTGAGCAGCGACGTTCCGACATACCATACCGCCAATCTCAGCGGGTTCGGCAACTCAACGCCTGAGGCTCTCGAATGCTGGGAATGGCCAGCCCATGGGCTTGGTCACCCCGTGTCCTGGGGACAATCGTCTGCCCACGTGCAAGACCAAGGCGAGATCCGACACCATCACGGCCACCGTGAGGGGCCCAATGGACGGGCGATCGCGAGCGGCGGCGAGAGCTCAGGCACCGATGGTCCGAATCGGTAACGTTTCAGAGAAATTCGGGGCAGGGCTGAGAGCCCAGTCTTGATGCTGAAGGCGACGGTGATCATGCCGTGTCTTTATTGTTTGGTTCTCATCGGAGAGATAGACAGGAATCAATTGGTGTGTTTAAGAACCAGTCAGTCCCTGACTTCCGTATGCGAGCGCCGGTGAACTCGGATGAGTGATGGTGCCGATCCTCCAAAGGGGAGAGCGAGACCCGAGGCCGCACGGGAGACATATTAAACTTGGCAGTGTCAGCAATCATGACCCCGACATCAGAACCAGGACACCAAAAGCTTCCCCTTTACGTACCTGTAGTCCTCATTTAACGTCAGCCATTGCTGGGTCCGAAAGACTTCGGGTCGCCCGTGAGTTGTGACGGCGGCTGCGCCGCTGCAGTCGTGGATCTGACCGATGAGACTGGGGTTGCACAAAGTGAAAAGCGGAACTGCGTTAGAACAGGCATCCCTAGATTCTTCGATGCTGTTCCTGGCCAATATTGGGACGAGGTCTAACAAAGTGGCTTGCGACCGGTCTGGCCATGCCGCTGCCACGTGAAAATGGCCCATTTCGTTGGATGGTTGTTTTTGTGGCCTCGTCGGCGAAGAGAGAGAGAATCGGATCGGAAATGCGATCAAATCGAGGTGGGTCCGAAGCATCTCGGGGGTCGGAATCGGCCTGCGAGAGTGGGGCGTTCTTGCCGATATCCATCGCATTGACAAGCCGACTCAGACCGATTGGGAGGGGCACCTGCCTGATGTGCCTGGTGTCTTGAGTTTTTGTTGGGACCAGGTTGAGAAGGTAATTGGTGCCACGGTGCCGTGCGCCCTTCACGGAATTGCGGAGGACGCCTTTCACAATAGGTACAATACCGTTCCGTTCTCGCCTAGCCACGGCGCAACCTCGAACGGTCCCGACAATGAGGGGACATGCAGGCCGGCTCCGAAGAGTCATTCCGGAGACGGGAGGGTGGAGGGCCGGTGTGACGTGTTCTCCACCCGGCGCTTCCCATTTTGCAAACTCTTTTAAAAGGCGCCTGTATCTCAGACCAAGATTCCATCCACAAAGTCGGGCACTTTCCGGGACATCAGCACCACGCGCTTTCAGCATGTCGTCCGCAAACGGGAACTCAGTCGAGCAATCGAGTGCTCCGAGGCACAATGCCTGGATCGGCAGTGCCGGAGCCGCCGGCTACGATCTCAGGAGTGAGTCCCAGTGTTCCTCCCTTACCGTATCTAGCAAGGCAGTAACTGATCCCGGGTAGGCGACACCATGACCACACCGACGGCATCCATGCTCGCTGCGATCCAGTCGTGCACCCTGTTGGACGATGTCTTCCAAGAGGACCCCACGACGATCGACCTGGAGAGGCATTGTGCCGCCCTGACCGGCAAGGAGGCGGGGCTGTTCGTCCTGTCAGGCACCATGGGGAACCAGCTGGCCCTGAGGTCCCTGTTGACACAACCCCCACACGGTGTGCTGTGCGACTACCGCTCTCATATTGTGAAATATGAGGCTGGAGGGTAAGGCCCAGCTGAGAGGCTTACATGTTCTCTGACTGGAGCGGGTGCTGACGCTTTTCTCCTCAGTGTCGCGACCCTGACGGGTGCCCTGGTCAAGACGGTCGTCCCAAAGAACGGCGTCTATCTCACTCTGGAGGACGTCAAGGCAAACGTCTATCTCGACGACGACGTGCATACGTGCCCCACCCGGGTCATCAGCCTGGAGAACACGCTCAACGGCATGGTCATGCCCCTGGACGAGGTCCGGCGCATCTCGGCCTTTGCTCGCGAGCATGGCCTCAAGATGCACTGCGACGGCGCGAGACTCTGGGAGGTCGCGGCCTCGGGCGCAGGCAGCCTCGTCGACTTCGCCTCGTGCTTCGACACGGTGACCCTTTGCTTCTCCAAGGGCCTCGGCGCCCCGATTGGGAGCATCCTGGTGGGCAGCAAAGACGTGATCAAGCACGCCCGGTGGGTGAGGAAGTCGATTGGCGGCGGACTGCGCCAGTCTGGAGTCGTCACAGCCCCAGCCCGTGTCGCCGTCGATGAGACGTTTGGGAAGGGCCCCAACGGCGAGGGCGGCTTGTTGCGCAACACGCATGTCCTTGCGCAGGAGGTGGCCAAGTTGTGGACAGACCTGGGCGGCAAGCTCGTTCATCCCGTGCATACCAACATGGTCTGGATCGACTTGGAGGAGGCTCGCTGCCCGGAGGAGAGGTTCGAGCAGCTCGGGAAAGAGGCTGGCCTCAAGTTGATGGGCGGCAGGCTGGTCACTCACTACCAGATCTACCAAAACCGGGAGTTCGTTATCCCGAAGCTGGCAGCCATCTTCAAGACGGTACTTGAGGGAAAGGCTGAGGGTGCCGCGACGTACAAAGATAGAGAAGGGCAAGCGTCTATGTACCGGACACAATAGACTGCATCCCTCTGCTTCCCAAACGTTTGTTGTACCTGATGTCAATGGCCTGGCCGATGGTGTTGTCGCCTCCAAGTCATTGCAGCCTCCCAGACACATAACAGTTAAACTACCACCGGCTTGTCCTCGGTATCCAGCTTAGGCAATAATCAGCCTTGCCGTCATGCAAAGAAGGGCCGAGATGGGTGCTGGTATTTCCCATTAGAAGTTGGCATTTGAGTGTCCACCTGAACTGGGCTAAAAGTGTTGATGGATAGATCGTCCTAGCAAGGATACTAAGACTCTGGAAATACACGCCTCACCGGGCTGACTAGGAGAACAGCACAAACCAAGGCAGAATCATAGCCAAGCAAAGAGCGGGCGCCACTGATATCTTGGACTCCAACCTTCCGCTCTTGCCGGCCGGCCCGGTTCGTCGGAATTTCTTCACTCCAAAATCCATGACCACTTCGTCAGCACTCTCAGCACATGGAACCTTGGCAGATGCGGATGGTAGGATTTCGATGCGGAAGACGGCCACTGCCGGCTGGAGAAAGCTGACATGCCCCGCAATACCGCTGCAAACTCCGCACGAGGCTGGCCTGACGTCACTACAAATCCGGGGTCCCCAGCAAATCGGGGCCCTGGAATCGGCGCTATGCCGGGGGATTAGCTGCATGCTGTGGGGAAAGTGCAGCGACCAACGCCAAATTTCTCGACCCTTCTCTCACGCAGGGCGGGCATCCTTCGAGGCATCTCATCACCGAGCCATTGAATCGGTGAGAGCATGTCGGAGCATGAGACACGCAGCTATTCGGTACCCGAAAATAAAACGATATGTTTGTTCCCGCTGTGTGGCTTCACCGTGGCCTCCAATTGGAATTGGCGCAGGCGAGGCTGGGTCCGGCGAAATTTGTGCTTCTTTTCTCCGAACGCGTCCATCCCAAGATGGAGGAAAACGACGATCATGATCTGGTTTTCCAGGTCGACGACCCACGCCGGACAGGGAAGACCAACCTTGGATCCGGCGTGACCACCCTCAGCGACCCTTACGTACCAAGCTGCAGGATCCTGCAAGCAGGGTTGCAGCGCACTCGATGTTCACCGTGGATTCTGGCGAGAGCTTCACCTCCTGCCTAAAGCGTGTAGCTAAGACGGACTGCCTTCCGTCCGATTCCAGTTTGCGAGGCCGGGTCGGCAACCGGGCAAACCTCCTTCACTCGTTCGGTTCGGGCAGTTTCTCTCATTTAATGGAGCCGGATGTGCCCTCCCTCCCTTCAATTGCCTCTGATTCCTCGGTTCCTGCCCTCCCTACTTCCCTCTTTCTCCCTCTCGTCTCCTCGTTCTCTCGTTCTCTCCATCTCACCACCACCGCACGCGCAGCTGCCTGATCTACTACGGTAGCAGGGCGCAGAAACTTACTTGGCCTGCCTGCCTTGCCGACCTCACCACCTCGGGTCCAGCTACTGCTCTCGGTGGCGCCATCGCGTGCCGTGGCCTTCACAATGGTACGGCGTCTTGCGACGGCAGCGATTGCTGGCCTCGCCTCGAGCGCTTCTGCGCTCTACATCAATGGCTCCGTCATAGCCCCCTGCGACTCGCCGATCTACTGCCATGGAGAAATCCTGAAGGCGATCGAGCTTGCGCATCCGTTTACGGACTCCAAGACATTCGTTGACATGTGAGTCGCTGGCATGGGAAAATTGCGGTGAGATACAAACTAACTTGGATTCCTGCCCAGGCCCACGATCAAGCCCGTGGACGAGGTGATTGCGGCATTCAACAAGCTGAGCCAGCCATTGACCAACAATTCCGAGCTCAATGCCTTCCTGGCCGAAAACTTTGCTCCGGCCGGCGGCGAGCTCGAGGAGGTGCCCAAGGACCAGCTCAAGACGGACCCCAAGTTTCTGGACAAGCTCGAGGATGCCACCATCAAGGAGTTCGTTTCCAAGGTGATCGACATCTGGCCCGATCTGACCAGGCGCTACGCCGGCGCCGGCAACTGCACCGAGTGCGCCAACAGCTTCATCCCCGTGAACCGCACCTTTGTGGTGGCTGGCGGCCGCTTCCGCGAGCCCTACTACTGGGACTCGTACTGGATTCTCGAGGGCCTCCTCCGCACGGGTGGCGCCTATACCGAGATCTCGAAGAACATGATCGAGAACTTCCTCGATTTCGTCGAGACCATTGGCTTCGTTCCCAACGGAGCGAGAATCTACTACCTGGACAGGTCTCAGCCCCCGCTGCTGACCGGGATGGTCAAGAATTATGTCGATTACACCAACGACACCAGTATCCTCGAGAGAGCCCTGCCGCTCCTGGTCAAGGAGCACGAGTGGTGGATTAACAACCGGAGCGTGTCCATCACGGCTCCCGACGGCAAGCAGTACACTCTGCACAGGTAGGCCACTTGCACTCTTTGGTTCTGACGAGTCGCCCTGACACCCACTTCGCAGGTACTTCGTCAACAACAACCAGCCGCGCCCTGAGTCGTTCCGAGAGGACTACATCACCGCCAACAATGGGTCCTACTACGCGGCATCGGGCATAATATACCCGGTCAAGACGCCGCTCAACGAAACGGAGAGGGCCGAGCTCTACTCCAATCTGGCCAGCGGTGCCGAGTCCGGTTGGGACTACACCGCTCGCTGGCTCAAGACCCCGAACGACGCGGCGAAGGATGTCTACTTCCCGCTCCGCTCTCTCAACGTTCGTGAAATGGTCCCCGTGGACCTGAACTCCATTCTCTACCAGAACGAAGTGGTCATCGCCGAATACCTCAAGCAGGCTGGTAACAACACCGCAGCTGAGCGGTTTGCAACCCTGGCCCAGCAGCGCAGCGAAGCCATGTACGCCCTCATGTGGAACAGCACGCTCTGGTCCTACTTCGACTACAACCTCACCAGCAACTCGCAACGCATCTTCGTCCCGCTCGACGACGACTCCAGCGCCGCCGAGCAGGCCTTCTCCCCGCCAGGCCAGCAGGTCCTCTTCGACATCGCCCAGCTCTACCCCTTCTGGACCGGCGCAGCCCCCGCCAGCTTGAAGTCTAACCCGCTCGCTGTGCAGCTCGCCTACTCCCGCGTCGCGCGCATGCTCGACACCAAGGCCGGCGCCATCCCCGCAACCAACTTCCGCACCGGCCAGCAATGGGACCAGCCCAACGTCTGGCCGCCTCTCCAGCACGTGTTGATGCAGGGCCTGCTCAACACCCCGCCGACGTTTGGCGAGTCGGACCCGGCATACCAGAACGTGCAGAACCTCGCGCTGCGCCTCGCCCAGCGCTATCTCGATTCCACCTTCTGCACGTGGTGGGCCACGGGCGGCTCGACCAGCCAGACGCCGCGGCTGCAGGGCGTCAGCCCAGACGCGACGGGCATCATGTTTGAGAAGTACGCCGACAACTCGACCAACGTGGCCGGCAGCGGCGGCGAGTACGAGGTGGTGGAGGGCTTCGGGTGGACCAACGGCGTGCTGATCTGGGCGGCCGACGTGTTTGCCGGCAAGTTGAAGAAGCCCGACTGCGGCAATATCACGGCCGCGCACACGCACTCGGGGGCCGCGAAGAGGGGCCTCGTGGAGAGGAGGAGCGCGGTGGAGCTTGACCCGTGGGATGCCGCGTGGACCAAGATGTTTGGGCGGAGCAAGCTGAGGAAGAGGGCTGATGTGAGGAAGGCGTGGTAGGGTTGAGCGGAGTTGCGATGAGGCAATGAGTGATGCGTCATGAGTGATGCTTTATGGTAGTAGCTTTAGTGTTTAGTGTTTTGTTCTCGGTCTCCGGAGGGACGCGGGCTTGTGATCGGGTTGCCTGCCGGTCTTGTATCGGCTGGGGTACCTGAGCATAAGTCTGGTCCGTATGATACCTAATGACTCCCTCTATTCTTCAGTCACCTTGACTCCCATTGAGCATACCGTGCGGGACTTGTCTGTGGATGAATGAAAGGACATGGCGAATGACACCGCTGTTGCGGGTTGAGGTGATTCCATCAAATAACTCCTATCAATACCGTCGACAAAACGCATCCGTGTAACCACCCGTGGCCCTGAATCCCGTCTCGTAACCTCCCTCTTAACGCCAGACCTAAACCATCCGAGCCGGCCCCCGACCCAACGCCAATGACAAACATGCAAATCCAAAAAGCAGTTGCCGCCCTTCCCGGGTTTACTCCAGTAATTCCTAACCACCCTTGATCCGCCTTTCGCCCCCCTGACTGGGAGCCCGAACCCGGCTCCGCGTAACCATCATCGGCATTTCAGAAACATCAACACCACCAGCCGCATCCGCACCCGCACACTCGGCAGCAGCAGCAGCAGGCGGCACAGCAACAATAGCATTCTTAGGGTCCACCTCGCCCCCTTCCTTTTTCCTCTGCTGGTCCTTCTTCCTGTTCGCCGCAGAGGACCCTCTCTAAGAGTTCTCGAGGTGCGACCACTCCGGGATGGCGCGGATCTGCTGCCACATGAACTTTTCGAGCTTGTTGGCCGACTTGGCGTAGGGCGTCGTCTCGTTGTTGTACTTGCGGCAGTTGTCAAAGATGAGCTTGGCGTCGCGGATAAAGTCCTCGGGCGTGTTGTACTGGTCCGCCTCGAGCTTGGTCTCCATGGTCGAGAGGTCCATGGGTTCCTTGATCACGTCGTAGTAGTCGAGTACTTCGTCCTTGTTGACGGGCACCAGGAACGGCCAGCTGGATGGGTGGTTTTGGAGGTCGTTGAGGAGGTGCAGGAGTTGGTTGTAATTGGGTCCGTGTCGGGGTTGGCGAGCGAGTTCGTCCATGTCGGGGGACCAGCCTGAGGCGCGGATCGCTTCGATGGAGAGGGGGTCGATTGGAGTGACGCCGTTCTTTTGCCATTGCTTAGGCGGCTGGTGGACGATGTGGGATTTGGAGAAGGCTCGGATCTTGGCTTGCACGCATTCTTTCTGCTTGAGGAGCATGCGGCCCATCTCGAGGTAGCGGATGCGCGGGAGCATAGTGCACTGCATTATCGTACCGCCCTCGTAGTCCTTGATGTAGCCCATCCAAACCGACTTGTCGAGCGTGATCTCCTTGGTGAAGCCCTGCTTCTTAAAGTAGCCGATGGCGTAGTTATCGGCGTACGTCAGGAAGTGCATCACGTCCGAGGTCGCCTTGACGTAGTCCTTGAGGTGGGACATGAGGTGGGCGCCGTAGCCCTTGACCTGCTGGTCCGACGAGATGGCGCAAAAGACAATTTCGGCGAACTGGCGGCCCTTGAAGGGGCGGTAGGTGATGCCGCCGACCACCTCGAGCGGCTTCTTCACGATGGCAATCGACAGGTGTGTGCGGTCGTAGACCAGGCGCGCGATGTAATCCTTAGGCATCTTGGGTAGCTGCTTCTGGAAGATGCACTTGAGGCCGGTGAGGATGATGAGGCTTTCGCGCTCGCCGTCGTTGTTGACCACCCGGAACTCGATCTCGCCATTGCGCTCTTCGATGACGGCGGGCTGAAGGCAGGGCAGTCAGTGGCATGTTGCATGTGGTGTTTCTGAATGGTAGCGAGGCGTGCTCACTTTCTCTGGGAATGGAATCGCCGGGACTTTGGCAAGCTGCTTCTCCTCGGGTTCGGCTGAGTTGTCGTCGTGCTTAACGCGTTTGGATGCGGCGGGCGACGACGGTTCGACGGACGCCTTACGCTTCCCGTCTTTGGGGGTTGGCGTTAGCGGAACTACTCAAATGCGGCACAAGAATGATACGAGCAAGCGATTTGACTTACTGTCGTCCTTCATTTCGATGGACACGGCGATTCTTGGATGGTAGCAAGGAAGGTTTCGAGTCAGGTCGTGTCGATTCCCAATGCGGATGAACGATGAACTGCGGAGAGATCTGACCCACTTTCCCCCGGTTTGAGATGAGTGGCAGGGCTGAGCGAGCCGGGGCCACTTGGCGCGCTTGCGCAATGTTCCACAGCTCCCCTTGTCCGCCAAGCATCGACGGTCAAGCAGCAACCGAAAGCTGTCCAATTCCGTCGAGTTTGGACTTCGGCAGACCATCACCACCAACTCGCGTCGTTCGTACTGCGATTTTGCGGCAATTCCCAACTCCCGGCACATGGATTCGTCACTGCATGAGGTCTGGCAGGCGGCAGCTGGCTCGCCCTTTGTTCCCACCGTCGGAAAGGGCAGTCAATTCCTCGTCGCCTTCGTCCTGCTGGTCCTCGGTTTTTCTCTGGGCGGTGCATTTGCGCTCAGTATGTCTCTCGTATCTTCCTCGCTCTCTCCTTGGACCGGCCATGCTGACGGCCACCCGTGTAGACAGATCGGTTGTGAACCTGCCCGTCCTTGCGGTTCCAGCATCTCTGGCTCTTGCGTATGTCGACCGCCCTCGCCGCCATTCCGTCCCATCTCCGAGCGGGTCTAACATAATTGTTGCAGGTTTGGCGTGGTCTACATGTTCTGTGCGGTCGGAGTTTACGTCTAAGATACCCAAATCTCTTCGCCGAGTCTGTACCATACATAGCACTTGAAACAAGTCGATTTTTGCGATTTTCCAAGCGAACGCTCTTTTGAGGCTTGACATTTCCTCGGCTTCCATCCAACCATAAACCGCGATGGAGACACAGGGCTCTGCGCCAGCTCCTCCCCTCTTCCGAGCGGTTGCCAGCTCTACGAGACCGCTGTACCAGCTCCTCAAGGCCATCAACTTCACAAACAAGGTGCACGTCGACATCACTGAGAATGGCCTCAGGTTTGCCGCCGACCACGCTCGGGTAATGCAGGGTGAGTATCCCTATCATCTCCTCAGTGGATTCCCGTATGTTAACTCGATCAGGGGTCGCACACTGGAGCAAGAGCCTCTTCACCACCTACATCACAAATCTCCCAACACCTACCCAAGCGGCAGCCGCAGCCGAAGACGGCGAAGACGACGACGAGCCCTCCCCTCCCACCTTCCAAATCTCCCTCCCCGCCCTCCTCGAAACCCTCCAAATCTTCGGCGCCGCCGACGCAGCCGCCCGCCAGGCCAAAGCCGACGTCGACCCCTACCGCAGCAACCTGCGCAACTACCGCTCCGACGCCTTCTCCAACCAGACCCTCGGCATGTCGGGCACCTGCTCCCTTTCCTACACCCAGGAAGGCGAGCCCTTCAGCATCGTCCTCGACGAAGCCGGCGTCAGCACCACCTGCAACCTGACGACCTACGTCCCCGAGGCCCCCGACGACATACCCTTCGACATCGAGGACCTCTCCTTCAAGATCATCACGTCTGCGCGCTGGCTCTTGGACGCGCTCACCGAGCTGGCGCCCACTAGCCCTGAAAAACTGACCCTCGCCGCCTCCAAAAGGGAGCCCTACCTGCGGCTGACCAGCTCCGGTGGGCCGCTGGGCTCGAGCAGCGTCGACTTTGCCAAGGGCCGGGACCTGCTCGAGACGTTCTCGGTTAGGGAGCGGTGGGTGCAGACGTTCAAGTTTGACATTATCCGGTCGGCGTGCGAGGCTATGCGCATCGCGAGCAAGGTCAGCCTGCGTGGGGACGGGCAGGGGGTGCTGAGCATGCAATTTATGGTTGAGGTGGAGGGGTCTGGGCCGAGTTTTCTTGACTTTCGGTTTGTGCCGTATGCGGTTTGTGATGATGACGAGGATGAGGAGGAAGGGGATGGGGAGGAGGGGGAGGGGGAGGAGGAGGGAGGTGGGGAGATGGAGTTGTAGGTGATGCTAACTTGGCGTTGCTTGATCAATCCAGACGAGTGTGTTGACTGAAGTGAGGAATACCCTTGCAACTCACCGCATTCAGCGTTGTGCTTAGTGCTCGGTATCGTTCAACTTCCTCGCCACCGAATTGGGGGCCCCGAGGACCCGGCTTGCTGGATGCCAGCCGTACCAGCTGCTTGGATCAATGTCATGTGCTCAAGGAAGAACGCGGGATGGCGTTCCTAGGCTGAGTGGGAGTGGCACTTTGTGGTCCTTTTCATCGTACGACAATGACAACGAGGAACCGTTGCTCAGGTCTCGACCGAGCCTTGGGTGAGACAACAGATCGACAGTGGCTTCCGTCGAGCTGCCGCGTTTCTTCCTCTACCCTGGGAGCACGAGGATACCACAGCGTGTATGGTATGGACGCAGGTACAGATAAGTACCAGTACATAGAAGCCGACGGCCTCGTCAAACCACTCGGCGGGCCCGGCAGCTCCTCCGTGCCATCCACTAGACTCTCTCGCTACCGTTAGGATGTCACTGGCCGCCACTGAACGAGCGGACAGCCAGTCCAAGGCTGAGGAAGCATCACCGAAGGGAGCGAACTGGAGAGGGGGGAAACTTGACTGGGGCGAGGGGCCGGTCTCGGTCCTTCGGTTCTCAACAACTGACCTCCACCTCTTCTTAGAGCCGCAACACGCCGGTCTTTGGCCTCTTGGCTAACGTTACCAACCAAACGCCCAGTGAACTTGGCTTACTGAGAAGCCCGGTGGCTACCTGACTCCATCCTCATCTACACTCCCTCGAGAGCGGTATCGCGAAGCAGCCCTGGCCATGCGGCCATGTGGCTTCCATGACCACAGCTGGAACCTCAAACGACACCGACTTGGCTTCCAGACACAAGCCGCGTGCCCTTTCCGGAATTGAAGACGGAAAAGGCCAAAAAGAGGGGTTGAAGAATCCAGTTGGGTTGTCTGTTAAGGGAGAAGGTGAACACCATTGGAGCCAAGTCTTGCCCGAGACAACGCTAGGGATGGACGTATGACTCGCCTTGACGAACCAGCGGAAGGATCTTTGCTCGGTTGGAGACACCGGCCGGCAGTCACCTTCGTCTTTTTGGAGAGTGGCCAACTCTTTACTGTCTCACACTTGATTCTCTTCTTGCTTTCCATTCCGGCTTCTCCCCGTTCCCATCCCGCCCCCTATTTCCTTGGATGAACCAACACACATGAACAGGAGAAAGCCGTAGCCGGACAGTTAGATCGTGTACAACCAGAACCGGACGAGGCTCGGCAATGTCATCCTGTTTCTTCTTAGCTTCCCACAGCGGTAGAGACTGACTGGTTCATGGTGAACGTCCTACCCTCCTTTTCAGCCGGCTCGCCGCAACTGTGGCGTCGTGCCCAGCACGCCACTGGCTCACTCAGGACGGGTCAGTCACCCGTGTGTAAGCCCATGCGGACGACCACGCAGCGCAGCGGAGGTCCGATTTCAGCCCTTTTTGTGTTTGATTCGACCCTGTTATCCCCTCAGTTCGCTGCCATCTGCCGAGAGCCTCACGGCAGTTTGGATCGTGAGCGAAAAAGGATGCGTCTGGAACACACGGGCCACGTAGTGGAGGGTAGGGCTGGCGAGTGTGGATGGACAATCTGTCTCACGTCTCGCGTTTCTCCGCGCAGGTGAGGCTCTCTGCCACATTCCCGGTGGTTTGGAACCGTCTCTGTCCATCTGCCGGGTTGCGGATTGGATGGTTCTGGACCCTTGCGTGCGGCTCTGAGTTGACAACCTTCAGCGCCGCCTTGTCCTCTGCTTCTGCCAATCGTCGGGCGATGAGCGATGGGAGCAAATGGTGGTGTCCTCCACCGGACGTGCCGATGTCTTGAGTCGGCGCATGAGATGGGCTGTGACTTGTGCCTTCTTAGCACTCCAGCGCTTATATCAGCTTTGCCCAGGTATGTCGCCTCACACTTGCGTCGCGAGGAATGGATCGTCAAATAGGGATCCTCGAGAGCCATATTTTGTTTGCTCAAGAGCGGCTCGAATCTCCCTCAAGCACTCACTTTTCTCTCGTCCAACCGCGGTCAGCATTCGTTTCACTTCCTCCAAGCCTCCCTCCCTCAGATATCCCACATAATGGCGGACAACGACTCCCACCACCCTAAACAAGACGACGGTGTCGAGCAACACCAGAACTCGACCTGCTCGCCACTCGTCTTGATCAAGTCCACGCTCGAATCCCTCTCTCGCTGCTTGCGCGTCGACCGCGACCTCGATGACCAAACCCGCGACCCGTCCGAGAAGAAATACGTCCACACGCCAACACATGCGGCATCATCGTTCCTCAAGACAACCACGACAAAAGACATGCAGAAGGCGAACGAGATCCTTTGATCTTGTCTTACTCTCACTGCCGCGGCCGTCGTCGGTGCCGTCCATGAAGACCAACAGCGATTCCTAAGACGGAGTTGCTTGAGCTGTGCCCAACCTTCCGAGAGAAATCGACACAGGATAGGAGAGGTTATCCACGGAAGGCCGACCCCGGCGGACGGGGTCGGTTTGAATGGGCAGCCGGCAACGGCACGGCGTTGTTCTACGGACCCGGCAGGGCTCGGCGGGTTGGTTTCACAGCGGAGAGAGGAAGCATTCCGTTGCGGCAGTGTTGTGTGCGTCCCACCGGCCGGGCATGTCTCCGGGCCCGGCCACAAGGTCCGCGTCGGTGGCGGACACCCGGGATTCTATACATAGAAGCAGCAGCCGGCCGCACTCCGTACACCGAGCGGAAGCAAGGCAACGCAGACGCAACGCTGGGACATGCGGGAGCGGGAAACGCAGCGGGTGGGAGCGGTTCTGTCACCTTTGGGCTGGGCCCACCGATGAGATGCTGCAGCGGGAGCGGGTTGAAGAAGGTCGCGGTTTCGGGCCTGGTGAGCTTGTTGGTCGGGACGACGTCTGAGGACCCAATGGGGCTGAGAGCCAGAGCAATGGGATTCTCTCTGATAGGGAGAGCAGCCGCAGAATGGATCCAACAACTGTTCGGAGAGTTCCTGGCCTTCTGGCTGGACAATTGACCTGATGTAATCTGTGGCGGAGCCCAGGTACCGGTTTCTGAAACAGCATCGCCATTGGCGCGGCGTGAAAGGATCCGCGTGAGAACCATGTTGCCATGTTCGAGCCATGCTCTGAGGTGAGAGTTTCGGGGGTGGGCCGGGTTGTGATATCCGCAAGTGCGCATGAACCTGGCAGGCCTTGTTGTTCCCTTGAGAAGTTGGAGAGAGGAATGGCACCGCGCTTCTTCATCCAACGAGGGCGAGAATCCTTCTCGAGACTCAAGGCATTGAACCCCCACGGTGCCCGGAATCCTTCGCTGCTGAATGACGCAAGAGGTGCCGGAATTATAGACAGCCGACGAGCTCAACCATTCGAAAATTCCCAGTCTTGAAGAGGAGGCCCTGGTCTGAGAACCCAATGTAACCCGCCCAAGCTGGCAAAGGAATCGCGAGTTATCTGTTTCCAAGGCCAATCAGGTCTGAGCGACACCCTTGAATCTCGATCCAGAATCCGAGGTCTCCAGGCTATCGAACCAAAAAGCGAGGGGCGTCGGTGTTGAATATTGCCTGGGAGCCTGGTTTCGAAGGCAACCACCTCCGCTCTCTCGCCGGAGCGCCGTCGTCTCCCGTTTAGCGCTGAGTTAGGGAACCAGGGGCTTCTGTAAGACGCCGTGTGCGACGGACGCTGGTGAGTTGATCAGTCGGCCCTTCGAATCCTATCGCGACGCCATCATCCCCGGAGCGCCCGCAGGCGAGAGTTGAGTGGAGAGCCCACGCCGCACGGCGACGGCGGCTGCCAAGGGCAACAGGTGCGCAAAAGTCAGGGACGGGACGCCTGGTTGCGCGGCTTGGACTCGACGCTGTTCCAGATCAGGCATGTGGAAAGTCGAGATGTTGCAGCGGATGCTGCTGGGTTGTGGCGAAGCTTTCCGCTTGTACGCTCGCTGCGCTCGGGGACGGCGGCTCTGGTTGGCTGAGGGGCCGCGTTGCATGCACTATCGCGGCAGTTGCAGTCGAGATGGTGTGCTGCAAGACGAAGTTCCCCGAGAACATCTTACCATGGAGAAAACCTTGTTGCCTGGAGATCAACTCAGCGCGTTGATGACTGCGGTCCATGTCTGCAAGGCGACGATTTCCGTCTTGAGGAAGCCACGAGGGGATCGCAAAGACGCGCGGATGCCATCGAATGTTGAAAGTCAGCCCTGTTCGTCTGTTTAATTGCATCTTTTGCAAGCAAGCGATGTCTCGGAAGCTGCCTGACTTCTCGGCGGGGTGGTCGGCTCTCACCCCTTCCCTGATAATCACCCGCCCGCAGGGAGCTAAACTAGCGTCTTTGAATCCCTGGCCGTACTGTGGTATGCAAGTCGAATGGGACTCTTCGGTGAGGAAATCCACTCGAAACCACAAGCGAGCTGACCTTGTGATCGAGCTGATCGGCTTTGTTCCACGTGCTGGTGAACTGGGCGAGCGAGGGGTTCTTCAGTGCAACCAGGTCCGGTCCGAGATGGTCTCCGCTTTCGACCGTGGATGTTAGGTAGAAGCATCGCTCCGGTCGTCAGGACTCGGAGATCGCACCAAAGCGACTCGATTTCTCGCCCATCCCTTTCTTATTGTTGACCGGCAGCGAAGTTTGAAAGCGTGGAGGTCGGTCATTGGACTCGATGCTGCAGATTCTCTGCCCATGTGCCAGTGTTTGCTCTCGGGGAGCTCTTGGGTGCTTCCAAGTTGTGTGGATGGGTCAGCTCATTGGTGGTTGCCTAGATACAGGTACCTCACCTGATGAAGGAACCTGGAAACTGGAAAGAGAAGGGCAGGGCAGTCTCGCAACTTGAGCGACCCAAATTTGGTGTAACTCGGCCGAATTGGGTTAGCGTGGTGCAGCTCTTGGTTCGTGCACAGTGCGGCCCGCTTAGGGAGGGAGTCGGCCGCTAAAGCAAAGGAGCCGAGAACTAGCGCGTCCCCGCGATCAAGATCTCGAACAGCCAGTGCGCACACTGTCTGCCTGATGCGGGGCGATTCCGTGCAGCAGAACTGCCTTCCCGCCCGCTTCTCATCCGAACACAGCAGCCAATCCTCGAATTTGAGAATCCCACAGCCCTGCGGGCGAGCAAGGAAGCTCAGCCCTCGAGATTCGCGATTGACGGCTATCGTTTGATTCGTTTCAGGCTCTTTGGTAATCAAGATGACCTTCATTGCAGTCCTCTCTCACGATTTGTCGCGCCAATTGACCTCAGCAAGCAAGACAATCATTCCAAAACGAGCTGCAATCGAGCCGCCGTCGAGCTGCTGGTGTTGGTGATTCAGCTGCTCGCTGCGCAGGTCAGGACGGCCCGACCGGGACTCCCGTCCCGTCTCTGTGCCTTCAACCTGCGAGCGAGAAGCGCATTCCGGGCCGGGAACTGCGTGTGAAGAACTCCCAACTGACTGCTCAACGGACCAACACCTGACCCGAGCGAAGACCAAGAATACCAACGGCAGAGTTGGTTCATGCCGGCCATTGAGTCGGTTGGCGGCTCAAGGCTCGTCTCGAAGCCAACACCCGGCTTCGAGCCCACACCGTTGGGAACAACCTCAATCTCCCCGCAGTGCCGGTAGAGCCAAGGACCGGAGCAATCCGCAACAGCCGCGAGTGACTGGGAAACAAGACAGCCAACCTCGAATGGCCGAATTTCTCGGCTCTCGCAGGCCTTATCAAGTCCTGTTGCCTGAGGGCTGACGGGGATCCGATCAGTCCAAGCCTGCGACGGCACGACGTCGGGCCCAGCCCGCGCAGGATGCTGTGCGATCTCACAGCGGGCATCTCGGTGGGCACTGCAGCTCTGCAGCGGCCAGGCAAGCCAGGGTCGGTCCGCCTTCTCCATCAGGCTACGCGTCGATCCCCAAGCGAACCCCCTCCCGGCCGTCCAGCGTTGTATCTATCTTTACAACATGAGCAGCATGCCCATCGTCGCCTTTGATGAAGCTCAGCTCTGCGTCGCGCGACTCAGCTTGACACACCTGTTTTGCAATGCGATTGCTTGGGAACGGCGGGGGACCAACCACAGCTCGCAAACGGCTGGCTCAATTGCTTCAAAAATACATTGAGAAGTGAGGTAAAGATGGGAGGGGTCGCCCACTCAGGATTGTCCGGGGCCATGTCCTCGGCCCTGTCGAGGGTGCCCGCTCCCAGGCCTCTTGGCAGCAACCAGGGCCCTGGTCTTACATTCTTTGCAGGTTTGGTTGTGTGTCAACGCCCGGCTCGGTCAACGCCACACTCAGCGCAAGAGTAGCACACACCGGAACAGGGAGCCAGTTGCGGGGCGAGGCGGACCTGGCGGGTGCCGGTTCTCGTGGAGACGATGGCATGCCACACGCCGCTCTGTTTAATATTGCAGCAAGCCATATCCCCCTCCCGCCGCCCCCGGCCTTACGCTTCCCGCCGAGTTCTGGCCTCTCCCCCCTCTGCTCTCCTTTCACCGCGTGCCCTTCTGTTGGGTTGTGTCGTCACATTCCTCACTGGCGGGACGGGTAGTGCGGCATGCGGTGACTGGAAACACAACCTTCTTCATACTTGCATGTCATGTACTACACCCCTGGCCCCGTCTTCTCCCTTCCCTTCCTCTTCTAGTCCCCCCTAAGACAGCATCATGTTGTCCCGGCCGACCTTCAGCATCCGGAAGCTCATCCCGAGCCCCCAGAAAAAGCACGATGGCCCGGAGGACTACGAGGGGTCGTACTTCTACCACGACGACGACGATGATATGGACACACTCAGCAAAATCAAGACATGGAGACCGCCAATAGGGCTGATGAAGCGGTCCAAACCGAGCATCGACATCCGCCCGAGCGAGGACCTGCACCGCATCATTTGCATTCCACCACTGCCCGACACGCCGCAGTCGTCGACCACTTCTTTGTGCAGCCTTGACAATGGCACTGGTTCCGCTGTGAATGCAAGCCCCCGAGCCTCGCCTCCCCGGCGCCCCGACCGGAGTCCTTTGGCAAGCCCCCTGATGAGCCCCCAGAGAAGCCCGCAGAGGAGTCCGCAAAGAAGCCCGCTTCTCCTTCCACAACAGTTTGACGATCAGCATCGCTCGCGAGGCAGGAGCCCTGTTTCGGCTCGCCCACTTCAACACACTCAGCCGACGCCCCCTTCATCCCCTCCTCAGCCGGTTGACATGGTCCCGGAAACACCGCTCACCTCACCGGACACGGTTCCCTCAACCCCCGCGACCGCCGCCAGCAGCCAGCCGACATCTCCTGAGGCGATCACTGTAACCCCGCCAGCAGAGAATCCCGTGGAAGGCAACAATACCATGGCGCCCTCCCCGGATGTCCAGCTTCTCACCCCCACGACCAACCGGGACGAGTTATCCGACTTACACCAAACACTAAGTCCCGGAAAATTGTCCGACCATGAGCTGGACAAGTTTCCCAAGCCCAAGACCTCATCAGCCATGTCCCCTCCCGCGCGCAGGAAGTCGCAGAGGCGCAGCCAGGGCTCCATCAAGTCGGCCAAGTCACCGACAAAGACGGCGATCAAGGACCCTTTGTTGCCGGCCCAAGCCCGACTCCCTTCTAATTCGAGGCCAAAGCGGGCAAAGTCAAAGAAGTCCCGGAGACGGCCACGCGCGCCGCCAAGACAGTCGTCCATATCACAATTGACTGAGACCGCCAAAGATTTGTTTACCATCCGTATTTTCCACCGCATCGAGGTCGACGAGATGCTCCCCGAGAGCACGCTGCGCGAGATCCGGATGAGCAGGGCCGCCCGTTGGACGAGGTCTCCGGAACTGGGCGTGACACACGTCGACAATAAGAGTACAACTACCACGCCAATTGAGCCGCTGAGCCTCGACGACTCTCTCGCAGAGGAGGACATGGTGACGCCCCGGGCGTCTGTCGTGAACCAGGAGGCCGATATCAACCGGGAGGGCTGCAAGACACCAACGCCTCTGCTGACAGGGCAAGCAACCAAGACGGAGGATGGTATTCAAGGGCAGGGATATGCGGAAGGGCAGACGGTAGAATCACCATCGCTGCCACTGCAGCAGCCCGATTCGCCAACCGCCAAGTCGTACCACGGTGACGACGAAGAAGCGAGCCTGCCGATCATGATGGCCGCCGAGGACGAGCCGACACCGCAGGCCCAGCCGGCCGAGGCCAGGCTCCTGTCGTCGCCCATGCCGCCGCCGATGAAGTCCCCCATGCACCGTCGCATGCCGAGCAGACAACTACCTCCGCTCCCCACGATTCCCGAGATCATCACGACCAGCCCCGAGGAGGCCACCCTATCGCCGACATCCGCCCCGCAGCAGCCGGGATCCGCGACCAAGCAAAACACAGACGACTACGTCTTCCTTGACAGCACCCCCTACACCCTGACGATGCCGGCCTTCCGGCACGGCCCGATCCGCCTGGCCAAGGCCGACCTGCCGATCGGCAAGCTGGCCGCGGCCGTGGACGACACGCTTGACTGGACCGCCTTCCAGATGGCCATCCTCGGCGGCGCGGGCGACTTCTTCAGCGAGCCGACCGACTACTCGCGGCCCTCCGAGGCCGAGCTCGACGAGCTCGAGGCGCTGACCTCGTGGTTTTCGAGTTTTGGCTTCCACGGCGCGGGGTCCCTCGTCGGCCCCCCGACAGAGCAGGCGCCGCGCACCCCCCTGCAGCAGTGGACGCCCGTCCTCCCGCGCACGCCGGCATTGACTCCTCCGTCGTCTACTTCCACGCCGAACAGCAGTCCCAGCCCCCGTACCGTCATCAGCGGCGCCCGGAGCCCGGGGATAAGACGCATCGACCCGCCCGCGCCGACCGAAGCCGACAAGGCAGCCAACGGCGGCTACACGCCGCGCCTCAGCGACTCCATCGCAGGCCGCTTCTTCCCCGGTCCGGCCCTCGCCCCGCCTGGTCCCCCCAGGAGTAGTGGTACCTTCTCCCGCCACCGCCGCACCGCAAGTAGCATCGCCTTTGGCCAACAACACCAACACCAACAACCCACCCACTCCTCAACAACCGCACACAAACAATTCCCCCACCACGCCCCACCACCATCCTCCTTCGAAACCCGCAACCGCGCCAACCTAGCCATCGACGCCTCGCGCCGCCCCAGCGTCGACAGCGTCCAGAGCTTGCCGCAGAGCCCCATGATGGATCTCGTGGTCAGCCATGACGTCGAGGGAAACGAGTACATGGTGCCGATGGGGTTCAACCTGAGTCATGACCTGGGGGATTTTCTGACGTGGCATGCCGAGCATGTTGGGGGGGTTGATCAGTTGCCGGGGAGTCGGATCTGAATTTCTTTTTTTTTTTTTTTTTCAGGGGTGGGGGGTTGATTTCTGTGGTTGTGTGGTGTATACAGTGTGATGTTGACTGGCGTGGAGGATAGGGGGGTTGTTGTGCTAACGGGTGTATGTTTTGTCCACGGTTTTGTCCTCTTTCCTTTTTCTGTTCTTTCTATTTTATTTTGCCTTTTTTTTTTCTTCATTCGGTCATTGACATTGGAGTTGGAGGAGCATCAGGCGGGATTGGAGATTTCTGTTCTCTTCTTTCTTTTTCTTTCGGCTTTTCTAAGCTGTGTTTTTCTGACATTTGGCGAGGCGTTACTAGCCATGGCAGCATTAGGGGGCGCCGGCTTGGGAGGGTCAAAGGGCGGCAAAACTTGACTTTGTCATTATTTGATACCACATTCCTTTTTCTACTTTCATGGATTCATTCATTCTTTTTCATTACCAAGCTTGGGGCTAGGATTTGGGGTTTTGGGGCGAATTTGTGGGAGTCGGGAGAGTGCTACGGCTGGGGTCAAGCGGTGGATGGGGTGTTTGGATCTACGAGGTATTCAACGAGGCGGAGGCGATGGCGTATCCTCACGGGAACTGTTCTTGTTACAAGGGTGAAGGAGATGTATGAGTGAATAATGAGGTGGTACGATTGGATGGAATACACACGCACACACCTGCCATCTCCTGTTTATGCTCTAGTTTGGACATCGTGATGCCTCTCAGGGCAGTTCTTCATCTGTGGACATGGCAACCCACTCTGTAGATTAACCCCCTAACTCCCGCTGGGATTCAAGCTGCATTGCATTTGCAGGCGGGTACGGAGCAATCATGAAAGGATTCGGGCGGATAGCCGCTGCGCTTCTACATACGTGCAGCAGCAGGCCGGCGAACGCGAGGCCAGGTCGGGGGCTCCTCCCGCTCATGCATTGCATCGCCTCCGCTAGTTATTCAGGGCTGCCTGCATTGGCTGCAGACACGGGATGCAGCTGACTTGCATGCTGGACTCCACTGTTGGTGGCCTTGAGGCAGAGGACCGCGGATGCGGGTGCGGGTGCGGCGAGGTCGAGGAACACAATACTCGGCGTAACCAACATGCTCTTGACCCCATCCAGTCTCCGCCGGGGTTGAGGCAACGGAAGTTTCCTGCTCAGCGTCATCAGCTCTGATACAGCTGGGTAGTGCGGCTGGCACAGGCTGAGGATCCAAGACTTCGAACCGCGGGTACTCGAAACTACCTATGGGGACGTAAGACGGACACAAGAAATCACCACATCCGGTCCAGAACAGCGTCGCATTTTTCTGCTCCATCTCACACATGAGCGTTCTGGGATATCCCTATCACATTCCACCTCACCAACATTCTCCTCCCCAGCCTTCCCACCACCCGGCCCTTCCTCGGACGAGCGCCGGCATCTTCAACACCCGTGGACTCCGCCCATCCATTGTACCGCCATGCCCTGATGCCGAGTTCCTTCCTGGCCCACCAACGCAGGTACGGGATACAGACAATTGGTGCCTTGCAGTAGTGTCTGCCTGAGGATGAGGCGATGCCCCCTCGCTTCCCCCGCCGCCACGCCGCGCATCTGCGCGGTTAGCTGTAAGATCCCGAGCGGCTGCGAGCTCGTGTGAGGTTTGCCATGTCATGCCGCGGCTGCGCTTACGGAACCCCGCCGGGCCTTGGACAAACGGCCAACGACCGACGGGTTCTGGCAAACGAAACGAAACGAAACATGGAGCGGGCCGTTGGATCGGCCGTGAGATGGGCCGTGGGAATGGAATGGTGGGGTTGTTTCATGTCCAAGTTGCATGTGAGCGAGGGGAAGAAGAAATGACCAACGGCGGCGGGGGAGGGGCAACAAACAGCTCAGCCTCTCAGCCCTAGGCGGGGCTGAGTCGATGCCGGGAAGACGGAATCTAAGGCAGGTACCGGTCTGAGTGAGATGCGTTGAGGGATCTGGTGTTAAGGAGGCTGGAGGGCTTTTTGCAGAGGCGTTCATCTCTCTGGAATCTACACTCGTAAGTGTTGGTGGGTTGAGATGCGACGAAGTGGTGGGACGGAGCGGAGGGGCAGCTTACAACAAAATCTCTGGTTTCTCCAAAGGTTTCAAGATTCTGTTGGAAAAGAATGAAAATAAAAAGAAGATCACAACAGAATATATATTAGCTGCAATTTGAGTGTGATGAGCACGTAGAGAAACTACCATCGCAACTCATGCTAATGGGATGAATCTGTGACCCAACTCGTGGTGTGCTTGGGATGTGATCTATTTCCACCCCTTCCCACTTACACACGTTCCATCCTCAAGCGCAGCCACATTCAGCTTTCATTTACACGCATCAGCATCTTCACAAATAAATAGCAATCATGGTGGTTAATTACTATATCGGCAAGAAATTCTTAACCTCGTGAAGATGATGTTTTGCCCAGTAGACAGACCCTAAAGGCGCCTATGCTTCCTTGGTAGAGCTAAGCGCCCGAGGCCGAGGCGATGCGCATGATGACAGCACAGCCATGCTGCGGCTGCGGAATACACTCTGCCGAACCGTAGATCATCTACATCTGGGAGACGACGGGATTTCTGCAGCATCCCTTGATTTTTTTTTTTTGCCACTCACGCTTTCCATCTGGATGTGTCTTAATCGCCATCGATGGGAACAAGATCGAGGGGGAAACTGCAAGCACAACTCCCCATGGCCGGCTCACTCTAGAGAAACTGTTCACCAGAAAATCGATAGATTTGAAACAACCATAAGCCCGCTAAGCATACACACCCCCCATTCTCGTAGCATCATCAAGTTCGTCATGACCCAACACCCAACTCTCTCCCTCACCTCTGCAAAGGCTTCCC
The DNA here is from genome assembly GCA_023628475.1 of Chaetomiaceae sp. PF1801. NCBI lineage: Eukaryota > Fungi > Ascomycota > Sordariomycetes > Sordariales > Chaetomiaceae > Chaetomiaceae sp. PF1801. Next base: position 108,489 of record JAMAKQ010000035.1, read on the forward strand.
CATCCCCCCATACGTAACCATCTTCGTAACCTGATACTCCCCAATCCCATACAACGACCCCTCCCTCCCAAACCCGCTCTCCTTGACACCACCAAACGGCGCGGCCGGATCCGAGATCAGACCCGTATTCACACCCACCATGCCCACCTCCAAATGCTCCGCCACCCGATACACTCGATGCAAATCCCTTGAGAAGAAATACCCCGCCAACCCAACAGGCGTCGAGTTCGCAATCTTGACTACCTCCTCCTCCGTGTCAAAGGGGAACAACCCCGCCACAGGCCCAAACGTCTCCTCAGCCGCCATGGCCATGTCAGTCGTCATGCCCGTCAGCACGGTCGGTTGGAAAAAATTCGGCCCCAGGTCCGGCAGCCTCTGCCCGCCCAGGAGGACCTTAGCCCCCTTCTGCTCGGCATCACGCACATGCTGCTCGACCTTGTCAATCGCCCTGGCATGAATGAGCGGGCCGTGGGTGACGCCCGCGTCAAAGCCGTTGCCGACGGTGAACTCGCGCACCTTGGCGGCGAATTTGGATGCGAACTCGTCGTAGATGCCGCGCTGCACAAAGATGCGGTTGGCGCAGACGCAGGTCTGGCCCGAGGAGCGGAACTTGGAGGCGATGGCGCCGGAGACGGCCAGGTCGACGTCGGCGTCGTCGAAGACGATGAAGGGCGCGTTGCCGCCGAGCTCGAGGGAGAGTTTTTTGAGTGTGCCGGAGCACTGCTTCATGAGGAGTTTGCCGACTGGGGTTGAGCCGGTGAAGGAGATTTTGCGGACGGTTGGGTGGGTGGTCAGGACCTCGCCCACTTGGGGGGTGTTGTGGAGTGCTGTGATGACGTTGACCACGCCCTTGGGGATGCCGGCGCGGTGGGCGAGCTCGGCGAGGGCGAGCGGGGTGTAGGGCGTCTCGCCGGGGGCTTTGCAGACGACGGTGCAGCCGACGGCCAGGGCGGGCCCGATCTTGCGCGTGATCATAGCCGCGGGGAAGTTCCATGGCGTGATCAGACCGCAGACGCCAACGGGCTCCTTGATGGTGAAGACGCGGTTGCCCGGCACCGAGGACGGGATGGTGTCGCCGTAGATGCGCGGGGCCTCTTCGCTGAACCACTCAAAAAAGTTGGCGGCGTACGTCACCTCGCCCTTGGCGTCGGCCGTGGGCTTGCCGTTCTCCCAGGTAATGAGGGTGGCCAGGTCGTCGGCGTTCTCAACCACCAGGTCGTACCATTTCCGGAGCAGCTTGGAGCGCTCGCGGCCCGTCTTGTGGCGGAACTCCTCGAACGCGGTGGCGGCGACTTCAATGGCCTTCTCGGTGTCGTGGGCGTCAAACTCGGGGCATGTCCCGATAAGCTGGCCTGTGGCTGGGTCTAGATGGCGAGTGAGGATGCTGCACCAGGCCGAGCTTCGCTGGGGGCCGGCTTACCGTGGACCTCAAACGTCTTGCCCGACCGGGCCTTTACCCACTCGCCGTTGACGTAGCACACATCCTTCTTGAAGAGGGATGGGTCCTTGAGCTAGTCGCAGTATGTTAATTGTCGGCGTGCTCGGCTCGGAGTGCTATGAGTTACTTACCTTGGGAGCCATGCTGGACGACAGGCGAGAGAAGGGGTTGACAACGACTGGCAATGCCGAGCGCCGGAACTGAGACCTGGCGGCTGCGGTCCAGGAAGAGGAAAACAGAGTCTTTTGTAGAAAGACCATCTCGAGCAGCCGCGGCGGACGGGAGGTGAAGGGGGGCAAGTGCTGCGGAGGCCCGAGGAAGTGGATGCCAAGAGCGAGTCGGACCCGACTGATCGGGCAGTTGTCGGCTTTGGTGTCAGCCTAGGCTGTTTGCAGGCACGGTCTGTTATGGAGCGATTGGAGGGATCGAATTGGACGGAATGGGTGACAGCAGCTCTTGACGAATGTGGGCTACCTTACGTTTCTGTGATTGTTTGGCCGCTTCTTCGTGCAGCTCGCTGCCGTCGCTGCTCCCAGCTTGGATGACGTCGTTGCTCTGCCAATGAACCGCGGTTCGGTAAGTTGCCTGACAATCGGACGAGGACCACCCGGCCCGGCGCGCTTACAGTGGAGACACCCGACGGCGCCTAGGTAGCGTCGGCAACCGCATCGCCGATGCCAGAGCGTCGGGTTCGCTTCAACTTTTCAAGACAATCGATCGAATCATCCGGCTCAAAAAGTGCATGAAAGTTGAATTCGAATCTTTTGATTTCTGCAGACTGTTTTAAGCCACGGCTCTCCATCACATTTTGCAAGGCACGCCCGAGATCTCCGACCTCCCCCTGCGAGTCCCCGCACTCTCCACGCCGAATCTTGGGCCTTGGCGGCCTGCCCTGGAAGCTCCCGTCGAATTGGGGTCAACGAGTCCCAGGTTCGCCGCGTGAGACAACTTCTTCCTCTTTCTCTTCGCCTTCTTGGGAAATTATCACAACATCAATTGATTACAAATATGGTTGCTGTATATCTTACGGACAAGTACTGTACGCCAGGTTACCGAAGAGTGCGTCCCAGAACCTTGCTCAACCTGGAAACCTCTGAGCCCACTTTCCCCGCATCTCCCCATGCGGGGATTTCCAGTTGGGAGCTTTCAATGGCCCCCCCCCCCTCTGTTTACCCGCCAACCACTGAAACAAGACAAAGTTTCACACATCACCGGCAACATCGACCAGTCACCATTTCAACTATTTAGGATAACAGCCGTGTCTTGCGCAGCACTGAATCCCCCAATCGCAGCCAATTAGGCCTGAATCGTGGCTTTTGCTGATTCCAGCGAGATCGAAACTCTGCTTCCCCTCACCGGCTTGTTCCCGCCCTCTCGATAGCTACCTACCAACACGGTACAATACAATGGCACCGTCGTGCCGATCATCTAATTCAGCCTGCATGCGAGCCACTCATCGTGCGTCGCGGATCCGGCGTTGCATGCCCGTACCTTAAGCCAGCAGCCGCTATCGTTATTCCCGAGTTCTGCGAGCCATTGCCCCGCTGCTCGGTGCACCATTTTGGCCGAGATCATGGCCGATTGATGGAAGTTGGAGATGCTGGTGATGGACTGTAACGCCGGCGCGCTGAGGGGACATCTGCCTGGAAGAATGGGACTTGTATATCATCACGGTGAGCCTCCGGGGGTCTCCTTCATGCAGAGTCACCCATCCTCGGCTCCCGGTTGGTGAATGGTAATCCTTTGGTGTTGCCCAAGATGAAGCAAGCGACCCTTCTTTACACCCTGACCAGCCCTGCTCTGGTTAGGTCCGAGTACACCGTTCCGGGCTCAGTAAAGCGTAACGACGTCTTGGATGGCTATGTGAGCTACAGCATCGAGTTCTCGAGCTTCCCGGATTTTGCAGGTACGTGTCTCCGGGTTATGTCTTCTGACCATCCTTCTAACCCTCCCAGGAAACAACTCGCACCCAAACACGTACTCAGAGACTCTGTTGCACAACCTTGGGAGCATCCTTGGAAGCCAGCCGTACATCCGCGTGGGCGGCAACACCCAGGACTACGCCCTCTACGACGCCTCTCTTCCATTCGCCCTCAACGGCACCGTCAACCCGGCGCGGTCTCCCGACTATCCCACGACCATCACAATCGGACCCTCCTATTTCGAATCGTACAACACCTGGAAGCACATCAAGTTCTCCCACGGCTTCAACCTCGGTCTCGGCGGCAACAGGTCGAGCGGGTGGCAGACCTTGCTGGACACCGTCCCCCTCGCCTGCAAGGCGCTGGGCGGCGGGAAGCTGTATCTCTGGGAGTACGGCAACGAGCCGGACCTCTTCTCGACCTCGGCCCAGGGACCGGTGAGGCCAGCTAACTGGAACGAGAGCACCTACGTCTCGCAGTGGCTCAATGGCACCCGCCATATTCAGGCTCTGCTCAAGGATCATTGCCCGGAGCTCGCAGATGAAGACCGCTATGGGTTCATGGCTCCCTCATTTGCCGGTGTCAATAACCATCTGAAGGCCCCAGCTGCGTGGGCAGCAGGCCTGAACCAGGACAAAAATATCAACTTGTTCTCAACCCACAAGTTCGTCTCCTCATTTCTCCTCAAAATGCTTACCACTGACTAACATTACCCCAGCTACATCAGCGGCGCCACCTCCCCTGGCGTTACCCTCCAGGGCACTCTGATGAACCACGCCGTGACCAAGCGGTCCGTGGATGCGCACGTCACCGAGTACAACACGATCCTCTCGCAGTCATCAGGGCCCGTCCCGCCCCTGATCTTCGGCGAGACCAACTCCCTCTACAACCAGGGCCGGCCCGGCCTCTCCAACACGTTCGGCGCCGCCCTCTGGGGCGTCGACTTCAACCTGTACTCGGCCTCGGTCGGCTTCAAGCGCGTGCACATGCACATGGGGACGAACTACCGGGTATGTTAACAGTCCGCTGTTCCTTTCCTCCCGGCCAAGGCTGACTTGAACTCATCTGTTTGCAGTATGGTGCCTGGCAGCCAATCTCGACCAACCTGACCGCCATCGGCACGAAAGCCCCCTACTACGGCTCCATTGCCGTGGCCGCCGCCCTGGCGGATGGCCCAGCGACCGTCGTGGAGATCCCACTCGAGTCCCAAACCTCGGGCGCGGCTCTTCAGCCGGAGGCTGCCTATGCAATTTACACCTCTAGTAAGTCCCTATGTCTCGTTTCCCCAGTCGTCAACCATCCCGCAACTCTTTTCCCGTTTTCCTACCCACTACTAAACCAACTGTCCTTCCTCCCCTGTCGCCAAACAAACTGCCTCAACCCCCCTGAACAGCAGGTTATATAACACATGATGAGAACCCTACTAACCCCCTATGCAGAAGCCTCCCACCTAACCCGCCTCATAATCCTCAACCTCCGCTCCTACAACACCACCCTCTCCGGCGCCGGCCTCTCCCCGCTCCCCAACCCGCCTCCCCGAGGCCAAGTGGAATACACCTTCCGCCTGCCCCTGCCCAACTCTACTACCCACACGGGCTGTGCCAAGCCAGGCTACAAGTTGCCTGTCAAGAGGTTGATGGCCAACGGAAGCGACGCCATCACGGGTATCACATGGGACGGGTGGAGTTATAACTATGAGCTGGATAAGGGGCTGCCGGTGAGGTTGGGGAATGTGACGGTGGGCGAGGAGGTTACTGTTCAAGAGGGCGGGGTGGTGAAGGTGAGTGTGCCGGATGCGAGTGCTGCGGTGGTGGAGGTGGGCGGGGGGTGTGTGGTAAGAGGACGGAGGAGGGAGGGTGGGAGTTTGAAGAGGAGGTTGTGGTGATGTGTATCATTTACATTCAAGTGGTTGGGGAGAACGGCTGTGTGTGTGATGAATGACATGGAATGAGTCATGCCTGACCCGTTGACATGAATAGTCGCATATGGGTGGTGGGCGAAACGGGATCCTCATGTGACTTGTAATTCAGTGTCTCGACCATACTGGAGTAGACCATGAGGGGTCAATTCATTGGGATTTCATCAACTCCTGACTCCGTAGCTGATCGCAAATGGGAACCGTCCATCACCTGAGCACTACCCGCTCCTCCGACAAGTTAATGAGATGAAATGTACAAGCCATTTGGCACAGTGGATAAGCCCGCTAGAGAGCCAACGTTTCCCCTCAAAGACGAGACGACATCTGCCCCAACCAGCAGAGCAGTGGCATTCACAGCTCTGGCACCCTCCCAACCGATCTCAAATCCACCATCCGCAACCTCTAACTAGCCCGCAGCGGCAATTTCCTCTCAAGCGTGTAAAAGGCTTGCGTCCGCGGGGTGAAGGGTACCTGCGGGTTCGGCGGCGTGGGCTGCATCTCCACGGCAACGCCCTTATCCTTGGACGCCTTAGGCGGTCGGTAGTCGTCGTCCTCGTCGTCCGAATCCGCCATGTCGAGCTCCTTGTTGGGAAGCATCGCCCATATCGCAAAGGCCGACTGGGCGAGGTAAAGGGCCCTGGATATGCGATCAGCACGTGCTTGATATTGGGGGTTGGAGGGTAAAGTTGGCTTACAGCATGTACACGGTCACGGCAAACGTGCCCTTGGCCATGTAGCAGCTCTTGGCGGCGTTGTACGGCTCGGCGATGGAGCAGCCGTAGCGGATATACCAGGGGACGGGGCTCGGGTACCGCGGGTCGGCGTAGTCGGGGCCGGCCTGGCCGTAGACGCTGACGGTGAAGAGGGCCGTCATGGAGAGGCCGACGATGGTGCCGAAGAGGGGGTAGAAGACCTTCATGATGGTGGCGATCATCTTGGCCAGGAGGATGAAGAGGGCAACGATGGCGATGGCGGTGTTGAAGTTTGTTATTCTGGCCGAGGGTCAGTCTCGAAAAGTGAGGGGCGACGTCTCACCCGGGGGCACTCACGTCTGAGACCAGACAAACGGGACGGTGGGCAGCGGCTGGTGGTTGGCGTAGGCGTAGAGAATCATGTTGGGGTTCGAGTTGAGCTTGTTCTCGAACCCGATGCGCCAGAAGAGCGTCCGGTAGGCATCTGGCTGCTGGACACCGAATAGGACCAGCAACGGGACGATGCCAGCCAGCTCCGGCAGCATGCCCCAGTACAGCGGCCGCTTGGCCCTCCATGGCCGGCGAAGGATTTTGTATGCCATTTCTTGTCCGCCTCTCTTCGACCGCCAATTACAACTTCACAAGTTCGTTCCCTCCAGTCGAATGCCGCCGGGTTCCCAGGAGTTCTCCTTGGTCGTCGTCGAGCGCAGCTGCTGAGCCTTGGCAATCGATGTCCGCGCTGGGTCGGAAGCCGCTGAGGAGCGGCTCACATTAAAATCGTCGCAATCGGTGCCGAGTGAGTCCTGCTCCCGCTCTGCGTCGTCCTTGACAAGAGAATCGCAATCCCTACTTCGTAAACCTCCTCACGGTTGCATGGTCGCACGCAATCCAGGGGGCAGACGAAGCGGGATGGTGCCCGGGATATAAAGGGCTTACATGCCACTTCTTTGCGCCCGCGGCATCGGTGGTCCGGCGGTGCTGCCGCCCCGGCCTGGCAAACACCCCATTCTCGACAGGCTGAAGATGCAAGTGGCAGGACAATCACAGCAGGATGCCCAATGAGAGCGCCGGGCAGGTCTGCTTGTGGCAGCGTGTAAGCGCCCGGTCGACCAATCCCAGGCGGGCACTCAGGAGCGGGGACGGTGACTGACAGCTGCGCGTGGACCGGCAGAGCCTGGCGGCGTCGTACGGCAGCTGGCCAGTGTCGCCAGTGTCACCCACCAGATGCTGTGTTCTGGCAGGCATCATTCGTGGTTGAGGCCGCATTCTGGACGGGCGGGCGCTGTGGCCGTTGCCGAGTGCCGGTCGGTCTGTCAAGCAGCAGCCGTGCTAATGTTCGGCAATGTTCGGGGACATGCCCGTTCAGGTACTGGCATGTAGGTACGGGCTTTGTCCTCCTGGCCGCGGCAGGCCGTTGTCGACAATGACCAGCCGTATCCGGCGGCTTCCTGGGCGGGCACTATCCGTACTGGAAGTGCGGAGGAACCAGGTCGCAGATGGCGGGGGGTCCGGACTAGCTTACGGGGGGTCATCGGCTTAACCTCGGGGGGGGGGGGGGGTCCAACCCCTGTTGACCCCTCCGGAGATAAGTGGGGTACCATAGTTGTAAAAGATCTAATGTAGGAAAATCCTAACCCTTGGATAACCCTAATCCTAAAGATATAGCATATATTTTACATATGTTTTCAAATATATTATTTTCTATTTTATATAGTATATATATATGCCGGGCATATGCTAGGCATATACTAGGTATATAGGTTAAAATATAATTTTAAAAAATGTACTAGTTATATAATAATATATCTATACTTTATAACTATTAAATATATAATAATCTAGTACTTTTCTCTCCATTTATCTTTCTTTTTCTCTCTAAAATATATATATATAATATAGTTATAGGATATAATAACATATGCTATACATATGTTATAAAATTTTATTTTTTACTTAGTTGAAAAGTCAATTCCCTCTCCTACAGAAAATGATCCATTTGCTCCGTACTCCACTGTGCTTCGGGGGGGGTCGTACCCCTGTTGGGGCGCGGGGCGGGGGC
>JAMAKQ010000035.1:116527-267095 GCA_023628475.1 Chaetomiaceae sp. PF1801
TTATCCCCCCCCCCCCCCCCCCCCCCCCGAAGTTAAGCCGTGGACCCCCCGCAAGCTAGTCAAGACCCCCCGCCATGTGTAAGCTCCGGAGGAGCCAACCTTTCGGCTTCCCGTCGGCGCGATGCGGAAGCGACCCAAGAGCTTCTCCGCAGGCGGCGGATCATGCCGCACTTTTGAGAATCAACGCCGCAAATGGGCTCAACGGGAGGTGGTCTGAGCGTCAAGTTTCGATGAGGTCGGAAATCGGGATGGCCCGCCGCTTGCCTGCAAATTCCGGCGCATTGGAATGTTGCAGACTTGCAGACGGGACCCAGGCTGCATGCAGCCACGAGGCTTTCATTCGTGTTTCATGGCGTTTTTGCTGGGCGCCAGCAAGCCACGTTTTAACGCCGATGGAGAATGAAAAAGAATGGTGTCGATGTTGCGAGATAGTGGGGACGTCCCGAAAAGCCGTTTGCATTGCAACCTGTGGGGGGAGGACTCCGATCGGTGGGCCATGCCGCGATCTTCTGGATCGAGCTCTCAGCGGGGAATCAGCCTTCTTCATCTCAGGTTGCTGTTGCTTCGTTTCGAATAGGGCACTAGCGCGCGCAAATGGGCCGACTTCCAGCGACATCCATGACTATCAGCCGTTTTTCAAAACGTTGAGCAGTTGTGTTCGTGTAGCGTAGCGATCTGCAGCCGTTCATGTCGTCCATGGGAATCACACAATGCCGCTATCGCAGCGAATGGGAATCGGCTCGGCTGGGCATCAACCTCTGCCAGCCACGGCGCTGCGATCGCTCATTGGCTTGCCGCATCGGTTCGTGGAGCAAGGAATCGGCCGTTCCAGAACGCGAGATCCGCATGATACACATTTTCCCCAGACCAGACTTGACAGAGGAACTCCTCCGCACCAGTTTGGAGTCTTGGGCGAAATACACAGTAAACTGAACGATAATAGATATGAAAAGCGGATGCAAAGGGCAATATTGTAATACCTACTAAAATATTTTGATAGGTACGCCAGACCAAGGGAGAGGGCAGGTGTTTTGATGGGAATTGCAGGGCCATCAGCTGGCCCACACGGACCAATTCAAACCGACGCTCCAGACCCTCATGGACCGCCCAAACCCCTGTCACACACTCGTGGCCCGGCTCGCCGCCTTCTCTTCTGGGCGAGCTTTCAAAGAGTCGAGACTTCCCTCGCGCTCCCAATCTGCTTCTGACGCACCGTTGAGGGCTCCACGTTTTTCGGTGCTCCTGCCGTGCCAGCGTGCCAAAGACCAGGTTGGGCCCCAAATTTGGGAGGGCGGCGCCTTCTGGGAATCGGACCCGGCACTTGATGATCGGGCAACTGGCAGCAACCTGGAACGGCGGAAGCTGTCTGCAACCGGACCACTCCGTCGCTCCTCGCAAACCCGCTTCCCATCCCGAGCTTTCTCCCTCTCACTTCCCGTCCTTTCATTGTCATCTCCATGCCCTACCGTCGTCCACCTGGAAGCTGTTAGTCAGAACGCGCGTTGCAGTCTGGCCTGCATGTGCTGAATCGGCCTTGAACTTTTAAGTCCGTTTTTGCAGGTCCCGGACGCTTTCCCCCGGATTCCTTTCACTCCTGCGGTCCAGGTCGTCAGCCATCACCTCAAACTTCACTTCGCTTCAAACAACTGTGGACGGAGCAAACCCCCCGCCGACTCAGGCACCGCACCTCAACCCGGAAACATTTGGGCCTGGATTCTGCCACTTCAGACGGAGCGTGCGACATCCGATCAAAAAGACGAGACGAGGCCTGAATTCTGCCTGCTTTCGCTTCAAAACGATCCGCCCATCGGCCGGCGTCAAACCATCCCTGGGGACCTGATATTGAGTTTTCGCCCTAGTTGGCCAATGGCCTGCTGGGCTGTTCGGTCTGGCGCAGCGACTCCCTGCTTCTTACCGAGAACGGGTTGGTCGCCGTCCCGTTTCCGCACCGTTGCGGTGCTCTCCAGTGGCGGATTCACCAAGCCCGCCACAACCCCGTAGCAGGTACCTAGCGTAGACCAGGAACAGACGAAGCCATCGGCCGCGTCCCCTCTTGGAACACCGCCGAGACGCGCCTCTTGTCCTGCTGTGCTTCCTGTGGGAATGACCCTGGAGGACGACAGACCCGAGCCCGGTAGTTCTTCTCGACCGCCTTCGCACTCAGATTGTTTCTCCCAACCCCGCCCTATTTCGCCTGGCCCATCGTCCACCAACGACCCCTCGGTTCCTGCCGCTCATTCTACACGCTGCACCACGAGTAGCGACAGCAGCTGCCATCGCCCAGACGAGCCGATACGTACGACTGAAAATCACCGAGACCAACAACGGCCACAGACATCGAACCCCAACCAGCATGGGCTGGAAGCTCACTCGCTAGCACACGAAACTCCCGAACTCGGGCTGTTTACACCTGGGACACAGGACTACTCTGCGCCGAGTCCACCGGCCCCCGAAGCTGCTACGGAAAGCCCGCCGGAAGCTTCCTTGGAGCCCGCCGAGGGTGAATCGCGCCCTCCCGGGTCGCCAACAAAGAACCCCCGGCTCGTGGCGCCCGGAAGTCTCCCTCTCCCGCCCGTGGATGATATCACCCCTGCCCAGTCAGGTGTGAAGTCTCCCTTATTCTTCTCCAGCTCACCGACGCACAAGCTCAACCGCCTGTCCAGTTTCCCTCTGCCGGAGGCAGCCCCCCCGATAATGAGCACCAACGAAAGTCCGGATGGAGTGACGACCCTCCGCTTGCCGCAAGGGCAAGTCAGCGCAACAAGCCCCGCAAGGTCTTCCGAGACCCCGCGCAGCTGGTCATCAACAGAAGCCTCAAGTCTCTCGCTCAGCCTCGATGGATGGGCCCAGCCTTCGGTTGTCCAGCTGCTTCAAGGAATAGGAGTGGTCGAGCTGCTGGAACAGGACGATCGCCCGACCTTCATCATCGATCTCAACGACCCCGCCAACTACTCTGCCGGGCCTCTCCGTCTGATGTACGCAAACGTCGCGCTGAGGACGACGCCCGCTCTTTTAGGGTCACTGCAAGTCAACCCGGCCGATTCGGACTCGGCGCAAGGTCGTGAATTCTCCGAATTCAAGGTATGGGCGGTTAGCTTGGTGCGGCAGACGACGGGATCGACTGCTGGTGCTTCTTCGTCTGCCACATATGCGGGGCTTTCGTGGACGTACGCGACGCTGAGGAAACGCTTCCGCATTGTCCGCGGCTATGTGAACGCGTTTTTGGAGACGCCAATGTCTCCTAACCAAGCGCGAGCATTGCAGACTTCGCCAGTGGCCAGTTCAAGATCAAGATTTAGCAGCACATCGGCCGGCCGAAGTCCGGAGGCAACGAGAGAGCACGGCGACTACTTTGGCTCGGTTGCCCAGCCCCATGTTCGTTCTCACTCTGAACCTCGGAGCAGGTCCGATTCGCTCGTCGACACTGTCGTCCGGCCGTTCGACGATCCGGCACTCGTTCCGCCCCCGGCACTCGTTTCACCTCCGTTGCGGACAACATTTGACTGGACGCGGATCCCCATTGACGACCCCGGCCTTCCCGCTCACCACCGGTTCGCGCGATCGATAGATTGGGCGGCCACCTCGCTCGGACCCGTCGAGCTCTGGCCGCTCGAGTTGCGCATCCTCTCGACATTGATCATGGGAAGTCCGCATCCCGCGGCGCTCTACTGGGGCCGGGACCACGTGGCCATCTACAATGAGGCTTACATTGCGGTTGCCGGCCAGAAGCACCCCCAGCTGATGGGAATGCGGTACCAGGACGCCTGGCCCGAGATCTGGGACGAGATCCAGCCCGTCTTTGATGCCGCCTGGAACAACGGATTTGCCACCATGAAAAACGACGACACCCTCTTCATTCACCGCAACGGCTTCGTGGAGGAGACCTCCTTCAACTGGGGCGTCATCCCGCTAGTAGGCGGGGATGGGTCCGTCGTTGCCATCTACAACCCCGCGTTCGAAAACACGCGGCGCAGGATCGCCGAGCGGAGGATGCTGACGCTGCGCGAAATCGGCATCCAGACGGCACAGGCACGCGATGTCAAGAGTTTCTGGGCTCAGCTTCAAAAGGGCCTCGAGTACAACGAGTTGGATGCCCCTTTCGTCCTCATCTACTCGGTCTGCGAGGATAACGAGAGCGAAGTGTCGTCCCTGAACTCGGGCAGCTTCGCTCACCCGCCGCAGATCGTGCTGGAAGGCTCCATTGGCGTCGCCGACGGCCATCCGTGCGCCGTCCCGTCGATCGACTTGCGATTCAGCGACGAGGGGTTTGCCCCGTACATGCGGGAGTCGATGGCGCAGTCGGCCAGCCCCATCATTTTGAGCGACGAAGACGGCACCCTACCGACCGAGCTGATCCAGGGCGTCTCGTGGACGGGGTATGGAGATCCGTGCCGCACCCTCGTCGTGTTCCCGGTGCACCCTACGACTGCGACGGACGCCGTTGTCGGATTCATCGTCCTGGGCATCAACCCGCGGCGGCCGTACGACGCAGATTATCAACTGTTTGTCAGTCTCCTCTCCCGCCAGCTGGCCACTTCGCTGGCGTCCGTGGTCTTGTTTGAAGAGGAGATCAGGCGCGGACAGAGGGCCGCCCAGCTGGCCGCCCGCGACCGGCAAGAGCTCTCGCTGCAACTTCACCTCCGCACGCAGGAGGCTGTCGAGAGCGAATACCGCTTCACAAGGATGGCCGAGTTCGGGCCGGTGGGCTTGTTTATCGCCGACGGCAACGGCCGCATCAACTACTGCAACGAGATGTGGTACAGGATCTCGGGTCTCCAGAGGAACGCGAGCACCTTCGCCGACTGGATGCAGAGCATCCGGGACGAGGATCGACCCGGCACAGAACTGGCTTGGCGCCGCCTCGTCCAGGAGAAGGTTGCCGTGACGCACGAATTCCGATTCAAGGGCTCGAGGGAGCTCATTGACGGCCACTGTGTCGAAATCTGGGCGCTCATGAGCGCCTACCCCGAGACGGATGAGACTGGCGGTCTGAAGAGCATATTCGGCTGCATCACAGACATCTCGCAGCAGAAGTGGGCCGAATACTTCCAGAAGCAACGGCGGGACGAGGCGGTCGAGCTAAAGCGCCAGCAAGAGAACTTCATCGACATAACCAGTCATGAAATGCGAAACCCCCTGAGCGCCATCCTACAGTGCGCCGACGAGATATTTTCAGGGCTAACCCGGTACAGACAAGAGGAGCCTTCTGCCGACAACCCCGCCGCTCTGAACGGCTTGATTGACAGCTGCGTCGAGGCGGCCAATATCATTTCGCTGTGTGCGAATCACCAGAAGCGCATCGTGGACGACATCCTCACGTTGTCGAAGCTCGACTCGAATCTGCTACTCGTCACGCCAATTGATGTGGAGCCCATCACCGTGGTTCAGGACGTCCTCAAGATGTTTGAGACGGAGCTCGGCTCGCATGGTATCGAAGGCCAGTTGACGGTCGAACAATCGTACCGAGACTTGGAGGTCGATTGGGTGAAACTGGATCCCTCGCGGCTTCGCCAGGTCCTCATCAATCTGATGACCAACGCCATCAAGTTCACTCAGGGCCGGCCGACGCGCAACATCGTGGTCAGCATCGGGGCGTCCAAAGACGTGGTGGACGAGGAGCACGGCCTCTCGTACATTCCTCCGCGGCAACGAGAACAGGAAGACTTTACCGACGACGCGGACTGGGCCGATGGCGAGAAAATCAACCTCCACTTTGCCGTCACCGACACGGGCCCTGGGTTGGACGAAGACGAGAAGCGGATCCTCTTCCAGCGTTTCAGTCAAGCAAGCCCGAGGACCCATGTTAAATACGGGGGCTCTGGCTTGGGGCTGTTTATCTGCAAGACGTTGACCGAGCTGCAGGGTGGACAGATTGCGGTGCAATCCGAGAAGGGCCGGGGCAGCACTTTCGCCTTCTACATCAAGGGCCGGAAGTCCAACCATCCTCGAGTGAGCTCACCGGATCCCGCGTCCACCACGTCCCAGGACACACCAACTCCTCAGTACTCTCCATCCGACGCGCCGCCGGTGCAGGCGCCCTCCCCAGCTCCCGCCACGCCCCCCGAGGAACCTGCCCAGCCGCCGCCGGCGTCAGCCCCTGCGGAGCCTTCTTCTCGGAGACTCGACATTCTGATCGTCGAGGATAATTTGGTGAACCAAAAGGTCCTCAAACGACAACTCCACCTCTCCGGCAGCAACACTCACGTCGCCAACCACGGCGGCGAGGCCCTGGCCGAGCTGCGGCGCTCCCGGTTCTGGAGCGAAGGCGCCGCGGCCGTGAATAGCGTGCTGGGGATATTTCCGCGGGATTGCCCGTCGTCAATGAATGGCGGCAGCGGCGGCGGCGGCGGCGGCGACGAGACGTCGAAGAAGACAAACATCTCGGTCATCCTGATGGATCTCGAGATGCCTGTCATGGACGGCATCAGCTGCACGCGCGAGATCAGGCGGCTGGAGAGGGAGGGCGTCATCACGCAGCATATTCCGATTATTGCGGTTACGGCGTATGCGAGGCCTGAGCAAGTGGAGCATGCGAAGGCCGCGGGCGTTGTAAGTTTTACTTCCTCAGTTTGGTTTTGACAGTTCATGGGATACGGTTGCTGACTGGTTTTACTCTACAGGATGATGTTATCTCGAAACCGTTCCGTATCTCGGAGTTGATACCCAAGATTGAGGAGCTGGTTGTTAAGTATGGTACGGCGGCGAGTACGGGCTGAAACCGGTTGACCAGGGGGTCCCCAGGGAAGACGGACGGACACATGATGACGCAGAAGAGTTGCGTTGAACACCTCTCGCAGAGCGGGTGGTGCCCTTTCGAGTCATATCATCTTGTCGAACCCGACCCTGCAGTATTGTCGTACATGTTGGGATACGGAAACCCGGGGTCTCAATGCCATGTCAGAGCAGAAGCCGGTGGAAAGATACGCGAGGAGGCTGTGATGGAGGAATATTTCGGTCGGCGTGCTGCATCTTCATTGGGATATTTTCTCGAAAGAAATAAGGAGTGCGGAAGAGGGACTCGGCGGCGTTTTGCGATGGGTTGGTTGGGTCGGGTGTTGGAGTCCACTGCACTGCACAGCTAGCTTGCTTTGGGAATCGGCTGGTTGGTTTGTCAGGAAAGAAGGATGGATAGAATGACGGGTCTTCCGTGTTGGGAGTCGGAATGGGCTGGGATTGAGTTGGCGGGTTGGTTTCCTAGGATTCTAGGATGGGAGAAAGGATATACCACCTTGTAGGAAGAGAAGAGCATGTGAAGTGTTGGGGAGGGGAGGGGATGGGAGGGGAGCATGGAGGAAAGTGGTGTGGTGTGATAGACCAGTAATGTCTATTCTACTTGCCTGAATGACCCCCTCTTCAACCTGACTGCCCATGATTCCCTCAGCAAGAAACAAACTCACTCGAAACGCTGAGTGGGTTACTTTCCTGGCCACGAGCCAGAGCAAGAATTAACACTCTATTGAACCCGTGCAAAGCCATGTCTTCAGTAGACCAGATATACTCCGTAGACATACAAACATCTTATTCTTCCCTGGTCTTTCTCCTCCACCAACATTGCACAGGAGAATTTCTGAACCGAAGTAACCACGAGCTAGCCCACTAAACCCACAGGAGGAGGACAGTAAGGTACACATACTCTGACAGTGATTACATACATGCTCTTTTCTACAACACTCTCCAGTCTGCCAAGGCACCTTACGTTGCCTAGCCACCATTCAATGCACCATAGGGGAAGGAGAATACGTCTGATATCTTGACACAAGTCATGAGTTGAACTTATATATCCATAGAATTCCTCTGGCAGTGAACATACCGTCTATCCGTAGTGGTGCAAGATTTACCTTATTTTCGAACTGCGAGGGTGATGGAGATGGAAAACCTGAGAAAGGGTGGAAAGGGGGGAGATGAAGGTGAGAAAGTGAAAGAAAAGGATGCGAGGTGAGAGGGGGTAGAAGAGGAGGGAAAGAAAAGAGGGAAGATGGGGAGAGGAGGCAGGAGGATGAGAAGACCACCGGCAGCCAGATGAACATGTTCAAGTCCATCTACCAACGCCCACAGAGAAAACAACAAGCAAACACGATCAAGTCACCAGGAAACACAGAACGTACTTAGGCGAACTCAACACGCGAGAGGTATATTATTAGCTATTAGCGAGTTTTGCTTGGGTCAGCCCTCCCCCGAACCTCGCCCTAGGTGGCAAGACACGAGGACAAGAACACCCGTCCGATGATGATCCCCTACCCCCAATCAACCAACCACGGCACCCCTTTATCAACACGTTCCTAGCATCCCCAAACCCTTCTTTTTTGCTTCATCCTCATTTTCTTGTTGCTTTTGCTCCAACAACCCACCCTCATCAACCTCCGCACACCGTCCCTCCTCATCAGACAGACAGACCCAAAGCCAACCTAAACGACTGTGCCTTCTCTTTTGCCGAGAGGGTAGGCGGGGTATACTCTGGGTATCAAAAACACTGAAACAGGGAAAACAGCACCATGCGAGGTTACATGCAGGAAACGCAAGAAAAACAGAAGCCAGTAGCAGGAGCGCGGCGGCAAGGAGGGGTGTACCGTGCTGCACCCCAATCAAGTAGCTGTCGTTCGCGCGCCGCCACGGGCTGTGAGGGTATCAGAGAACCAATCTCGACTTGGGTATCTCGAAATGCAGATCCGATCCCGACCAAACCCGAGGGTAGAGGGAAAAAGGAGGGTGTTTTGGGCCTCTCGTGGTGGCGTGTCGACGGGGGAATTCGCTTTTACTTTTCTTGGTCGTATTTCATGTCCCGTCCGATCCGATGCTCATGGTCATGACAAGCTCAAAGGGCGCGGTGCTTCGCTTCCTAAGCGGCGGCAGCCACGGCCGGAGCGGCCTCGACGGGCTTGGCGGGCTCCTCCTCGGCAGCAGCAGCCGGAGCGGCAGCGGCGGCCTCAGCCTCGGCGGGCTTAGCAGCCTCCTCGGCGGCAGGCTCCGCAGCCTTGGCCTCGGCCTCGGCCTCAGGAGCGGCGACGGCGGGGACAGCCGGGGTCTCCTCGGCCTTCTCCTCAGCCTTCTCGGTCTTCTCGGCCTTGCCCTTGCCCTGCAGTACGCGTTAGTCTCAATACAGCAAGTGACACAAATTGGACCCGACATACCTTGATAGTGGCGCGGAGCTTGGAGAAAGCCGAGGGAGACTTGGGCTTCTCAGCCTCCTCGTCGGAGGTCGAGCCCTCCTTCTTCTTGCCAAAGGCGAAGGGGAGAGAGCTCTTGCGCTTCTCGCTCTTGACCTCCTTCTTGGTCTCGCCGTTGGTGGCGGCGGGAGCGGCCTCGGTAGTCTCGGCGGGGGCAGGAGCAGCAGCAGCGACCTCGGTAGACAGAGGCTCCGTGGTCTCAACAGCGGGGATCACGGGGGCGGTCTCAGCAACGGCCTCGGTGGTGGCGGGGGTCTCCTTGCTGGGAGACGCCTCGGCAGGCGCAGCGGCCTTCTTCTTGCCGAAGGAGAGGTTGCTGAAGATGCTTCGAAATAGTTAGCGATGAGATATGACGCATGAACAGCCATAGAATAGAGGCTTACCTAGTGCGCTTGGTATGGGCAGGGCGAGTCGGAGTCTCCTTCTCCTCCTTCTTCTCCTCCTCCTTGGCCTCCTCGGCCCTGTCCTCGGGCTTGGCCTCAGCGGCAGCCTCGGTGGCAGGAGCGGCGACAACCGCGGGCTCAGCGGCGGCCTCAGCAGCCGGGGCCTCAGCGGCAGCGGCAGAGGTGTCAGCAGCGGGAGCCTCCTCAGCCGGCTTGGCCTCGGTGGCCTCAGCGGCCTTCTTCTCCTCCTTCTTGCCGAGGAGGCTGCCGAAGATGGAAGTGCGCTTGCGGCTGGCGGAGCGGCGCTTGGGCTCCTCCTTCTTGGCCTCCTCAGCCTTGGGCTCCTCCTTGGCCTCCTCCTTGGCAGGCTCGGCAGCAGCAGCCTCGGTGGTGGGGGCAGCCTCCTCGGTAGCAGCGGCAGGCTCAGCAGCAGCGGCCTCGGCGGCGGGAGCCTTCTCCTCCTTCTTGACGGGGGCGGGCTTGAGGCTCTCAAGGGTCTTCTTGTACGTCTCAGACTCGGTCACAGTAGCGGCAAGCTCCTTGGCCTCGGCGATCTTGGCCTTCAGCTGAGCGACCCAGTTGTCGCGCTCGGCCTGGGTGGTAGCCTTGAAGGTGTGCTTGTGGCCCTTGGCAGTGAAGTGGAACTTGTGGGTGCCATCAACGGCAGGCTCCGAAGCATCGGCCTGGGGGTTAATATGAGTCAGCGCACGGCCCACAGACGCGTGGAGACAGCACGACTTACAAGATGGATCGCGCCGGTGGGAGCAGCCTTGTCGCCCTTCTCGCTGTAGAAGAAAAGGCCCTTGCCAGTCTCGGCAGCCCACGAGGTGACGTGGTGGGCAACGTCGGCGACCTTGTCGGCCTTGAACGAGGAGATGGACTTGAGGTCAACGGGCTCAGAGCCGAACCAGAAGAGCTGCTTGGTGTACAGGAAGTTCCTGGCATGTGTTAGAGGACCAAACAATTGGAGCGACACGATGCGCGCGACAACTTACTTGGGGAAGTTGGCGCCCTGGCCCTTGTGCTCGAGGTGGCCCTCCTCGACGGGCTTGACCTCCTCCTCCTTCTTGGCCTCCTCGGCCGGGGCAGCAGCCTCAGCAGCCTCGGTGGCAGCAGCGGGGGTCTCAGTCGCCGCCGCAGGGGTGGCTTCGACTGCGGGAGCAGCAGCGGCGGCCTCGGTGGTGGTCTCAGCGGCAGCAGCCTCAGCGGGCGCGGTCTCGACGACGGGCTCGACGGCCGGAGTCTCCTGCGGCACGTCGGCGGGCTTCTGTGTGTCGGCCATTGTGATGATTTTTGGGTTTGCTAGAAAGCAGGGTATCTCAAGAAAATTAGAAAATTTGGGTATCGGGTATCACTGAGAAGACAGAGAGCAAGAAAAAACAGTCGGCTCTTTGTGACAGAGGATTATCACTGGCGTGGCCTGCACTGGTTCTTGTGGGGGATATCGCAGAAAATCTCGGCGAGACGAGATGTGTGGGTTGGTTGCAAGCGGAAGAAGAGAGAAAGAGGGAGAAGGGCGCTGCCGCGTGATGGCCGCCGGGGGCTTCTTATTTCGGACGAGGCAGGCCACGGTTTGTTCGTGGGTGCATCCCGCCCTCGTCGACGGTCGGCAAGCTCTTGGGCTGCTGGGCAGGTGGCAGGGTCCTCCTGCTGCTCCTGTCCGCGAGCCCTGACTGGCTGCATTCCCGCTCGTCTCCCGAAACGGAAAGCAACGCCCTGTGCGGCAGCACCTGACGGAAGTTGAAGCCCCCCAATCATCGTTACGGGAGGGTGCTGCTGGTGCTCCCCCTTGGGACGAACAAAGGGGCGCGCAACTGCCTGTCACTGGGCCAAGCTTGAGCTGCCATGAAAACACGAAATTGCTCCAGACCGTTTCCGGAACAGGGATCCATGGGAGCTTTCCCTTGCACGCGCTCACGGTGGAGCTCGAGACCCGCAGAGCCCACAAAGGGTGCAGCAGTGGCCAGTGCACAGCCGGGTGATTCAATCAGCCCACAGCAGTGGAGGTACATCGAGCGCAAGTACCGGCATGTTCGCTGCAGGGCGAGGAACGCACAGAGTTTCCTCTGCATTTGCGTGGTCTGGTTGGCAGCAATGCCCAGAGATGGACTTGCACTGGCCGTAACTGGAACCAGGACGCCGCTGCTACCTTGTCGATCCCGTTTTCCAGGGTTACCTTCATCAAACACCCTCTCATCGACCACATGGCGCCGTCCAGCAGCTGCAGCCATTGTGAAGCATGGTGCCGTTGGACTTCTTTCTCGCCCAACTGCCACTCGTTTTCTCGCTCCATGTTACAGTTTTCAATTTGTCTCGACCTGCTCAAGCAGAGGCGCTGACAAGTTTTGCATCAGATACCTGGACCCCTTTCCCGCCAACAACAAGGACGAAAAAAGTCACCGCTGGTCCTGCAAGCTGTGGATGCTGCTCAACCACTACCGGCATCCACTGCTCCACTTCTTTAAAATTGGTCCGACGTTATTTGAACGTAATCAATCGAGGCTCCACCGTTAGCCCCGGGCCCGTTCGCTTGCCCTCTCCGACCATTTTGCGATTGTGACGGACCACATGACAATCATTTGCTCGGACGACGGAGCAGACGCCGATGGTTGCCGCATGCTTGCCGCAAGCCTTCGAGAAGACAAAGCAGCTCCGGGCTGCTCCTGATAAAAGCGGAGGTTTCGCCCATGTCCTCGATCTCGAAGCCCCAAACAAGCAGCGCAGCGCGTTCCTGCATCGGCTGCAAGCACGCGTGTCCGGCAAGACTCCCCGATGTCCACTCGACCCTGGATGCGAAAGGGGTTTTGTTTTGTGTCGGTGCGCCGCTCCCATGCCTCAGATCATCGGCAGACCATTGGCTCCACCGCCGCCGATACGGAGCACACGCCCGAGGCCGCCATCAACATGCCCAAGCGTCCTCAATTCGCTCGACATCGAAGTGAAGACGAGCTTTGAGAGACAGCCGACGAGTCTTTGGCATACAATGTCAACAGTCGACTAGGTATTCTTCGAGGTGGTCGGCCAGCAGACAGATTGACGGATGGGGTGATGAGCGACCGAGCAGTGGGGCATCAACTTGAAGCATCTGACAACCACCGCCCTCTGGACGATTTTCGCATCCCTGTCGGCAACACTCCCGGAGGATGTCCCAGCTTTTTGTGGCCGGCAAGACAAGAGGCTTTTCGTTTCTCAACAAGCCAGCCTCCAGCTGCCCTGTCAACAAGCCCCGGAGTCCTCTCAGTTGTAGTCCGCTGAAGAGTCTCGTCATCTCATGCCGCCCACAAGCTCCCAGAAGGCATTCCCAGAGTCATTGGCCTTGGCCGAGCTTGCAGTGGACTTCGCTGCGGGTCCGACATCTGGCTAATTCTTCTTAGCCTCGTTGCCCAATGTCGATGGCCGACCATCAGATGTCAATCCTCAGAGTTTTTCCACACCTCGCAAGCCGCAAGCATTGCAATCTGCAGCCTTTCCCGGCATTGCCCATCCGATCTCCAGATCCTCAACCAACTCGATCACCGCCCAAGTGCTGACCGATAGGTAACGAGCCCCTAGATTCAAGGCTCACCGCCCGTCTCATTTGTCACAAGCGAAGTCTCTTTTTGATGGCAAGGGGCTGTTTCCTTGGCGGGGCCTGACATGCATCCTTTCCGGGGTCCGTCCGTATCCACTTCAAGCTGGCCAAGATGATCTGTGCCCTTCCCTTTCGTTGATATCTCAGGCTGGCAATGATGATCTTTACAGCACAGCAATTCAGCCCTATAGTAGGCCTTGGTGTCCTGTAGAGAGCTGGCTTCATGCAAGCAAAGACCGCAACAATTGCCCACCACCTCAACGTGCTCACAGGAGATAAGGCGGGAAGGAGCATGGTCTCGGGGACAAGACAGCGCTAACCCCTTTACGGCTAGCGCACAATGACGGTTTTTGATCCAGATCTTCAACATTCCCACTGCTGCGGGGCTCCTCAACCTCAACCAGGAACAGCTGCCCGACCGTCAAAGCTGACCATCGGCCCTTGTAAATTTTCTTGGAGCTCAAGTTCCGTTTCTCGTTCACGTGTTGTCACATCGACCCTCCTTCTCAGATGACCCGAGAGATGGCGACATTGAAGCTCGCCATGAAGCCTTTTTGTCAGTCATTTCTTGCATCATCGGCCCCTCTCACCCACCGATCTCTTCCACACCAACCCGAGTTGCTGCCGCTCCCTTCCGGTCAGCCACGATTGACATCCCGACACAACACGACAACAACAACACCGCCTCCTCCAAGAACAATTCTACTCAAGCCGACAAGCCTTCAAGTACCGCCGACTGTGCTTGTATGCCTCTGTCATGCCACCACTCCTCTATGGCGGTACTCCGTACAGTCTTCGACCGATTTCGACTTGGCGTGCTCACAGCTCAGTCCAGCTGACCCCCTCCATCGACCGATCGATTAAAGAGCTCGCTGTCGGTTCATGCACGTCGCTGCATCTACACCAACCGATTGCAGGATACGATTTGTGTGGTTACGTCCTCGAGACTTCTCTGCACAACGGACCTGCAAGCTGCGCAGTGGTGGGTAGTTCGTTATCGAATCGCTTCTCTCCAGCTCTCTTCTCTCCTCCTCTTCACGACCGCTTTCTCTTCGTTCTCTTATTCCTCATTGAATTGCTCTCACACAACTTTCCTAGTTCCTTTCTGCCTATCCTGAACGAGTACCCGAACCAACACCCGCTCGTTCATGCTCGTTCGTGCTCGAATCGAGCCACAGCTTCGTTCGTGGAAGAACAAGCATGCAGACAGGAAGTGCCCCTCACTTCCTTCAGGGTCCCGATTGGTTCCCGTCGTGATGGAGGGTTGAAACTGTTCGTCTATCGGAGCAGAAAGCAAGCACGCGACTTGGTTGTGTCCCTTCGCCCCGCTGGTCGCATGCCGTCCCGTTGTTTTTGTACCACTGCATTGCACGTTGCAGGTGCAAGTGGGTGTGCTGGGTTATCGGCACGGGATGGTTCTGTGCGGGGTGAACGTAGGGCAGTGTCCCTTTGGCGGACGGACAGGAGGGCTCCTTTGCTGCTGCTGCTGCTGCTGCTGATGCAATGAGGGATCGCGGTTGAGATGCAGCGCAGCGGTGGTTGCGCTGGACTTGAACTGGCACACAGGCTGCTCTTCTCTCTTATTTCCCTTTCGTTGTTTTCATACCAATCATTGGGTCAAGACAGCAGCAATGCTCTGTCTTTGGGTCCTTTTACTTTTTTCTTGTCAACCTCACAAGGACGAGGTGCACAACGGGCCGCTGTACAATATCAGGGACGCAATTATCTCTGGCCGCTCAAGTGAGTCTGCCAGGTCATCTGCTGGTCAAGGGGGAGGGACCGGTTCGTCTCTTGTTATTTGTCGCGCGGGTATCACCAACTTGCCCCAGGTATGACCAACCTCTGGTTGCTCCCGCAACAGAGTCTTGTTGGTCGTACTTGGGATCCAGCCGCCGGCTCAGGCGGTTCAGGGCAGTTCAGGGGTAAGACGGGATGTCAACACTGGGGCCCTGAGCCGTTCACGGCCGGGCTACCCCTGGAAACCCGTCTGCCGGCTCGGGACGATTGTTGGGATGCCGCAGGCTCAGGGGTAACAACGTGGCCACACCGGTCCGGTATCTGCCCCTGGGTTGTTTCTGGCTTCGCTGCCGGAGCAACGACTGTTGTCTGAACGAGACGTCGGTTGGGCACCTCGATGTCAATTGCTGGGCACTTCCCCTAGTCTTCCATGCCGGAACGGTTATTGATGGCAATGCCGGATGCTCGTCAGATCAGTGTCTGTCTCTTTTCTTCCCTTTCCATGTCTCAGACAACTCCTTGCTGGTTTCTATGGGACACTCCTGGCTGCCCTCTCTTAGGCCTCCATGTGTCGCTCTCAATGTTGGTATATTGGTTCGCACCGATTCCAACTGTTTTCGGGGTTTGGCATTGTTGGCCGAAGCGATTGCCGGTTGAGCTAACGACTCCCAGTGATCCTCTTCGGTGTTTCTCACAACTTGCTGTTGGTTTCGGTGACGGCCAACATCAGCCCGAAGTCTCGGTCGGAATCTCGCTTCAGTTTTGTTCGCCCGTTGTCCACGGGGCCAAACATTTTAATTCCATGTTTCCCTTCTTGTCGGTCTGCGGCTCTGGTGACTGGAACAAGTGTTCTTGACCAACGCCGAGACGCACTTGTGCTCTTTAAGCTGGTTCTCAGTAAACACCTTGGCTGGAATAGCAGGTGTTTTCTGATATGGCCCATGGAAAGCATGCAATCCCCTTCCCACCAAGAAACTGTGACTGTGGACTGATGAGGCACTTGAACATAGTGGCGTCATCGTCAACGCTTGCATCACCCTTGAGCGGCTGCTAGCTTGCAATACAATGGTTTTCTTTTTCGCACACAACTTCTCCTCGCCGGTTTTTCCTCAGGCCCCGGTCGATTCCGCAGGCATTCCTTTCTTCCCATCTGCACTTTCTGGCTCGGCGAGCCGCTGCGGCACTCTGACTCATGAATGAGGGAGGGAAGTTGGGCTTGTCGCCGGTGTTTCCGGCGGGGCTAACAGCGAGCAGGTTTCTGTCTGGTTCAGAAACGCTCGTGTGATTACGGGAAAATGAGGTGGTGATGACCTCGACGGAGATGGCACATAGGATTTGCCGTGGATGAGCAGGGGAATTGGGCAACACTGGCACGTGAGGTCTTGACAGAGGTACTCTGCATGTTTATTCTCCTTGCGACGCGCGGGGAGGGATTTCAACACCTGTGTCCTCAGACGTACTTGCGAGGGCTAACTGTGGTCGGCTCCGTTCCCTCGATCTGTGCTTTCCGGGGTTTTTCGACGCCGGCCGGCCGGCGGGATCAACAGGCGTCGCCGAGAAGCTCATTGTCTCCGGGGCGCGTCAACATTAGGATTCTCTGCTTCACCAGGTAGGTTGGAGCATTGGCACCAGTCGTTCTTCTTGCATTAATACCTGCTTACGAGGCGTTTTCCAGCGTTTGGTCTGAGCTCGGACGCGACCTTGCTGGCGCCAGGGCCCCAGTATTTATTGCGATTCTCAGTCCTGGTTCCTCCATCCTCCTCTCTCCCTCCAACTCTTCAAACCATCCTCAAACTTTCGCATTCTTCACCTGTTCATTCCTCTCCCCCATCTACTTCTTTCTTCCTCCCTTCATCGCCCTTTTCACCGCTCTACCACTCGGCCCTTATCAAGGTCACTGAGGGGCAAGCAACCATCACTCAACCGCCTCCTGCCTCGCTTCTTCACCTTCTTTGCTCCTCGCTGCAGCAGCCTTCGGCAATCGATTCCGCTGCTCAAGACTTGCAATTCATTGAGCTGGAGGTCAAGACGCGGTCCATCTTTGCGTTGCATCGCTATTCAATATCTCAGCGCTGAAAGAAACGTCTTGTAAGTCACTGGTTCCTCCCGATTCGTCACTCTGGAGCCCCATCCCGCGTTGCCCTCGAGCCCCGTTCGTGGTCTCAGATCAGGTTTGGCCAGGCCAAAGTCAACTTTATTTAGCATTCTTTCCCCGAGTCCGAGCACCTGCCTCTGTTATCTTTCCCCTTCATTAGACCCCCCAGGCCGCCCCTTCCCACTCAGAATTAATCCTCTCCTTTCAGTTTCGGGCCATTGGCTCATTTCCGTTCATTTGCACAGACTACCTAAACATCCGCGCGCCCGGTGCTGTTATTCGCCCCTTGCCTCTCCCTCCACCCTTAGTACACTCGAGCACATACCCCTTCAAGATGGCGCCGAGGAAAAAGAAGGCCGCGCAAGCCCGCAATGCTGACTCCGCCCCTGCTGCCCAGCCTCGGAGATCACAAGCATCCCAATCTCAGGCTCATTCTCAAGAGCCGAAACCGAAATCCGGGTCAAAGACCAAGCCCAAAAAGGCCAACGCTTCCGCTTCTTCCGCCGCGAAGACTCAGAAGCATCATCCCTTGACCGCATCGTCCGACTCTGCGACCAAGGCAGGCGTGAAAGTGAACAAGGTCACCAACGGAACCGACAACCACTCGCAGTCGTCTCACAAGAAGAGCAAACCCAACATGGCACGTCGTCGGAAGACCCCGGCCGCCCCGCTCGCGCCTAAGACCAATGCCCAGTTGGAGCTGCCCGAGGGCTATACTCGCCGCCCGCAAAAGGATGTCAAGAACGGCCCCAAGCAGCAACGTCCCAAGGACACTGGCAATGTATGTCTTCTCTGTTGTTAACCGCTGTGCTCGCCAAGCTCACTCTCGTCTAGCAGACAGCCACGACCTCAAAGGCTGTGCTACCCTGGAACCTGGATCCCAAGTTTGTAAGTAAGCCCTTCTTCCATTCTCCCTCATCACAGCTGACCTTTCTGAAGCCCAAACCCGTGAAGAAGGACTGCACGTTCAACTATGAGCGGGAGGTCTGGCGCTCAGAGGCAGGCAAGGACCTCGAGAAAGCGATGTTGAAGCAGCTTGATTTTTCTGTCAAGATGCAGCTCCGCCGGCCTTCTCTAGAGTGGACTCCGGAGGAGCTCAAGCAACTGCACGACCAGTACTGGAAGGCTGGCAAGATTGACCTCTACTCGGCCAGGCTGGCAGGCATGAAGAACCAAGCTTCACCCAAGCTTTTCGTCACGGTAAGTTCACTTGAGATGGACCAGCTAGAACGCCGAGCTAATCTTGTTCTTCTGTCCCAGAGCTCAATGGTCGATCCGAGCAAAATCCAGCCGGTCAATGACAACACCGGCCTGATCGCGGTTTTGCAGGTCCCCGAGCTTCGCCGGATCATCTTGGAGCATCTCAGTCCTAGCATCGGCGACATGACTGCGCTGGCCGCAACCTGCAAACGCGCCGCTGCTTGCGTGCGTCAGAGCTTTGTACGTTTACTCCCTTCCCTTCCTTGACCACTTCATGCACAACCAGTTCTAACAATATGATACCCAGGAGCTTTGGGACTTCACGACCAGCAACTATAGCGTCGACGAGTTCATTGAGCGGCGTGATGAGAAGGGTCGTCTTGTCCAGGGAGGTGGCGTTCGGACCGACATCTTGGTCGTCAGCCCGGCATTAGACTGGGAAAAGTGCGAAGTGCCATACAGGGCTGATTTTGAGAACCTGATAATGCTGTGTAAGTGTCTTCCCACTCTCACCCTCAGCTCATTCACGTCATGGCTAACTGAGATTGACAGGCGGTGCCATCACCGATATTCCCACGACTTTCCGGTCCGTGGTTCTGGACCAGATCCCGTTCCTCGATGTCGCACTCTTTGAGTTGATGGTCAATTCAATGCCCAATCTGGAGACTGTCACCATCACTCGGTGCATCATGCTGGATGTCACCAAGCTCAAGCCGCTGCTGGACATCATCAAGCGGCACCCCCGTCGCGTGGCTGGTAGCAAGGACAAGACTGGCGACACCAATGGCACCACCATTTCCAAGAACGCAAATCACCAATGGGCCGGACCGGCTGAGCCCAAGAAGGAAACCGCAGCAGCAAAGAAGCCAGCCACGAGGTACATCAAGCTCGACTTCTTCCCGTTTTTTTTCGACGGCCCTACCTCGTTCAAGCGCCTGGGTTCCTTTGGGGTCACTCACAACGAGCCCACTTTCAACACCCCCAAGGCCGTCTTCGCCCTCATCTTGCAGTGCTGGGACCTTGCCAAGGAGGTGGGCATGGACCTGGTGAGCGATAGTTCCTCATTCTGGAGCTTCGTTCGCCGGCTACCCGGCCCCGATGCCCTCTGGTCGATGAAGGCCCGCGAAGCTCTCATCACCCGCGACTATGAGCTTGGCCTGGTCACTACCGCCGCCGGTCAGCGTCTCGGGGGCAGGAAGGGTATCCTGGAGAGGTTCGCCGACGATCTTACCGCTGCATTGACGGGCGACAACCAGCCCCACCCCAAGGTCCCCGATGGAATGGCGAGATACATGCCGGAGGAGTACAAGCTTGTCGGCCAGTACTGGCGCGACACCGTCCAGTGTCGCATGTGCGACATTCGATACCCGAGGTCCCTCTTCCCTTTGCGGGTTGGCACGTGCTGGGCTTGCAAGATGAACCTGTTTCGTACCGAAATGGAGGACAGCCATCTTCGGCTGTGGCAAGAGAGCGCTATCCGGCAGTGGGTCGCCGGTCTTGAGATTGACAAGGCCACTCTCACGGATTTGCTTTCCCCCTCGAGGCAGCAGAACCTCGACAAGGCCCTGTTCGAAGCCCAGTGCGCGGACTGGGTGCGCGACTACTTCATGACTTTGAAGTCCAAGGACGTGAAGGTGCAGGAAGTTTCTCAACCTTCCAAGGACGCCGATCTGCTCAAGTCCAAGAACACGAAGGTGCAGGAAACTCCTCAGCCCTCCAAGAAGGGCAGCAATCTCACCAATCCCCAGAACAAGCCGGTGGCTACATCGAGCTACGCCTCGGCTGTCTCTCGCGGGTTGCCTGCTCAGCCTTCTGCGCCGAAACCAAGCCTGCCACGGGCCGATGGCTGGCCCACTTCCCCCGAGCCGTTTGTTCCCGATCCTGGCGTGGCGGATTGGGACGACTTCCAGAAGACGGACGAAAACCTGTTCTCGCCGCCTCCTCCCAAGACGCTCGAGCCGGCGCACGCCTCGCTGGCTCGCTGGCGCTGGCACCACACCCAGGCCACGTCGTTCGACTACCGCAACGGCGGCCCCCAGCGCGAGGACCCTTGCAAGTTGCCTTTGAGCGCCTCGGACTGGACGGACCACGAGAACGGCGGCGCCGAGAACAAGGAGCACTTCGACCTGCGCTGGGAGTGGAACAGCGCCAGCGACCGCTACTTCTTTCTCTGCCGGGGCAGGGAGGAGCCCCAGAACTACCGGGAGCTGATCATCCAGGGGGTGCTGAACAATGCGCGCAGGAATGAGAACATGCGGAAGATGGTCCGGGACGCCGAGCGCAAGGACCAGAACAAATTCGACAACGATATCTACCGGATGCACCACACCCGCGTCGAGGACTGTCTCTACTCGATGGGCACCCCGGAACAGAAACCGTTTAACCTCGACAAGCCGCTTCCTGATCCGTATCTGAATGCGGAGGAGTTCCAGGCTCTGCAGGAGAAGCGGATGTGGGCGTCAAGCAAGTACAACCACACCAGGACCGGCTGGTAACCGTCTTCTGGACATTACCTTCACGTGGTTGCACAGCACGCACAAACCAAGACGTACATACGTCTTCTCCACGGCATCTCAGGGTGTCTCCTGAGTTCATCGGACATACACACTGGCTCAACAATCGGTTCGACTTGGTTCTTGGCTCTCCCTCGCTGGGGAGACACAGATCGACTTGACGGACCGGACATCATCGCCTGGCCAGCCTTGACTTACACCATCAACGATTGGGGAAACACGCTCATCTTCTCTCGGCCTTGACAGGCTGAATCAACCGTTGTGTCGAGCAATGGAGCAGCTCTTCGGCCTGCAAAAATCTCGACAACCAGATTGACTTTTCCTTGCGTTTTTTTTTCCGGCACTCACGAATCGCGGATCTCGTTTCCTCGGCAACTTCATTCCGCTCTGCGACAGCTCTCATGACGGCTGGTCTTCTACAGACTACGGTCGCCTTCCTCCCTCATGCTTGGGAGAGGGGGGGGAGGTTCCAGACTGAGTGAAAGCATGCATCAGGAAGATGATGTCCATCGGTTCTCTACGGGGTGCTTTTCTTTCCCTTTTTCTTTTAGTTTTTTTCGGTTTCCTTTCCGGTTTTCTTTTCCGGCTTCGCATGGCGCCAGTCAGGCAATTCAAGGCAGTTGGCCTCGTCATGGGCAAGGGCTGGCTGGGCTGGGCTGGGCTGGGTCTCGACAATGGCCTGGCCCGGCCCGGCCCGGCTCTGCTCAGGCTCGACTCAACACAGCCTTTTCGCCTGGCTACGGATAGTGCAGCAGCATTCTTATGGGCACGGATACCCACAATCGGCATTGACATTGACATCGGGCCAACGAGCGGGCATCGGCAGCATCGGCATCACGGCGTTGGGTGTTATGGCTGGAGCATGGCGTGGCGTTCGGGAGGGAGGTTTAGTTTGGCGTTCCGGGAGATGGACAACAGGCGGCTTACCAACAACAGCATTACTGCACTACTGCCGCCAACAAGGATGGATGGATAAAGAACGGAGTTGGGAAGTAAAATTGGGGGTAATTGGCGTTGAGTTTGGGAAGTGAAGTGAGATTGGGAATCGAGATTGTGGTTGGGATATGGAGAGAGAAGGGACGGAGATGGATGGAGAGGGACGGATAGACGCTGGGGTAGCCGTCGCGGTTGCACAGTTTGCCTTGCTTTTTTCGTTGATTTTTCTCTTCGCGTTGAGATCTCATATTTCCTTAATACTCCAGATCGATCAATTGATTTATATGTAAAACACCATGCTCTCACTGGTGACTGCACTTTCATGGAGACTGGTGATACTGGCCATCGTTCGTTAAGGTTTATTGGGGGTTGCCTGGACCACTCCTCCCCTTCTTGAGCAGGCGGTCAATGGTCCAAGATACCGCCCGTAGTTCCACTGACAAGCTGCTGGCTGCCCTTTTCTCACCCATCGTGTAGGTCTCAGAGGCAGTGTCCTTCAAATACCGTCTCACCAAGCATGAGAACCATCTTCAACATGTTGGCGCCGTTGTGTTTCGACCATCTGTGGCTCATCCAACGGGCGCGATGGGAATGTTTATGGGAGGGTATCTGCCGTCTAAGATTCTCTGTCATCTTCTGTACACTACTCGTACATATTTACATCTCAACATCCCAATTCCCAACCATTCAGCGCTCACTCTCCTTGCTCCTCCTTCCCTACCCTCCCCTGACCCCCCTCCCCCACATCCTTCCTCCCAGCCGCCGCCAACCCAACCACATTCCTCAAATTCCCAAAACTCAAACAATCCCCAATCTTCCTCGTCCCGCTAAACAACATGACCAACCTCTCCACGCCACACCCCCACCCGCCCGTAGGCGGCAGACCCGACGCAAGCGCCCGGCAATAGCTCTCGTCAATGACCACCTCACTCTCACCCCGCTCACCCCCACCCCCACTGCTATGCTCAGGATCGGCGACCTTAGCAGCAGCCTGCTCCAAAAACTTCCTCCGCTGCGCGAAAGGATCATTCTCCTCCTCGTACATGTTCGCCAGCTCGCGGCCGCCCATGAACAGCTCCGTCCGGGCAGAGACTTGCTGTCCTGTCCTGGGGCAGGTGAACGACTTGGCGAGAGGGGACATGCAGACTGGGTGGTGGGTGACAAAGAGCGGGGTTGTTGCTGACAGGGGCTCGATGTAGGCGGCCGCGAGACGGTCAAGGAGCTGCGGGAGGGAGGTTGTGGGCAGGTTGTTCATGTCGTCGAGGGGGATGTGGTTGGTTTTGAGGAGGGAGACGAGTTCGGGGAAGGCGGTCGGGGAGGTGAGGTCTGGGAGGGGGAAGCCGAAGGCGGATTCGAGGGTTGGGATGAACTCGGCTTGTTGGAAGGGGGATTGGAAGGTGGTGAGGTCGATGGGTGGCAGGGAGGTGAGTTTGGTGGTGATGAGGGACTGGCAGTGGGCGGCTGCGCCGCGGATCATGTCCTCGGTGAGGGAGATGAGGTCTGCGAGGTTGGCGTAGGCGTGGTAGAACTCGCAGATGGTGAATTCGGGGTTGTGGGTTTGGTCGATGCCCTCGTTGCGGAACGCGGGACCGAGCTCAAAGACACGGTCTACGCCGCCCACAACGAGGCGCTTGAGCCACAGCTCCGGGGCGATTCGCAGGGAGAGGTCCTGGGATACCGTCTTGGCCGAGACGGTGAAGGGGCGGGCGTTGGCGCCCCCGGCGTCTGCGGCGAGGATCGGGGTCTGGAACTCGAGGAAGCCCCGCTCGTGAAAGAAATCGCGCAGGTACTTGATAATGTAGGACCGCAGGCGCAGGATGTCTGTCGTCCGCTGGTTCACGAGCATGTCGATGTGTGGGTTCTGTGTCCGCGATTCCTCGTCGATCAGCTTGGTGGGCAGCGGGACGATGCTGGGCGTCAACACCTCCGGGAGGTGGGTCGCCTGGATGGTGAGCTCGCCGGCCGGGGTCCGGGTCGCCCGCCCCCTGATGGATATGATGTCGCCGCGGTTGAGCAGCCGGGCAAGCTCCTTGAGCCCTTGGATTGTGGTGCCGTCCGAGAGTTTCCCGAAATTGCAAATTCCCTGGACGCGCTCGAACTCGCCCCTCAAGTCGAGGAAAACGAGCTTGGAGCCGGCGCGGCGGACCGACTCGACGCGGCCGTGCAGCGTCACCTCCTCCTCGGCAACCACGCCCTGCTGTATGTCGGCGTACTTCTCGCGGAAGTCGGGGATGCGCATGGCCCGGCCATTGTGGCGGAGGCGCGGGTACTTGAGAGCGTTGGCCTGCTCCAGCTCCTGCTGCCGGGCCAGGTGGAAGAAGCGCAGGTAGGCCGGGTTCGGCGGGCCGGCGGGCTTCCAGAGGTACGGGCGCAGGAACTGGAGACTCGGGGTTGGCCTCATTGCATCGTCTGGGAGGTCAGCAGGTGTTCACTGCTTGGTATCCAAACAAAAGCAGAAAGGGAGGATGGAAGGAATTCAGAATATTGGCAGTGTGATCATGCGCGCAAGCGCGTCAGTCGCAACGGTTCTTGATAATGCAATTCATCATAGAGACAGCGGACACATCAAGTAAGGGGTGTTAAACTACTTACAATTATGTCTGGTGTTGAACTCTGGGAGTCTTGTCCCAGGTCGAAAGACAGCTTCAAGTCGCAAACTCAAGAACGAAGGAAGCTTGAACTTTTCTTAAGGGTCCTGGTGGACCCACAATTGTCCAATCAGCGCCGCGCAATGGGCGTCTCGGCGTGTCCCCCGAAGATGCCCCGGCCTTGGCATGACGAGCAAAACCGCTGAATGCAGCAGAGATCCAGAATCCAGATCCCAAGACAGGCCGATAACGAGAAACAACAAAAGTCAACTTTCGGCAGCCCAACACTACCACACCACACCTCCAGTGTGCCACCCTCAGACAGAGCCGTCTGAGACACAACTCCAACCCCTCGCCACCAAACCACCCCACCCCACCGCCAAAATGTCCTTCCTCGGCTTCGGCCGCCCGCAGCCCACCTCGGCCGAGAAGATCGCCGCCGTCGAGAACGAGCTCAAGGTGGTCGCCGAGATGCACTCGCGGTACTTCCCTCCTCCTCAATTCCCCCCTCTCATACACACAATTCTAACCCGTCATCTTTGTGGTGGGCAGGATGATCAAAATCTGCACGGCCAAGTGCATCGACCGCACCTACCGCGAGGGCGACCTCTCCAAGGGCGAGGCCGTGTGCCTGGACCGGTGCGCGGCCAAGTTCTTTGAGGCGCATCAGACCATCTCGGAGCAGCTGCAGAAGGAGGGGGCGGCGCGCGGGTTTGGCGGGGGGATGTAAACACCCC
This sequence comes from Chaetomiaceae sp. PF1801, assembly GCA_023628475.1. Lineage (NCBI taxonomy): Eukaryota > Fungi > Ascomycota > Sordariomycetes > Sordariales > Chaetomiaceae > Chaetomiaceae sp. PF1801. The sequence continues at coordinate 141,452 of JAMAKQ010000035.1, forward strand.
CCTTTACTCGCCTACAGACTGTTTGAACCAAGCTCGATATACGGAGAGGGATGGATACATGATACCCTTAGCGGGTGTGTTGTTATGGTTATTGCGAGGAGCGATTGCTGGGGAAACCACCGTTTTAGTTGCACTGCCAGAGCCGTGGGCAGTGTGCTGTATGATATAACAAGGGACGGGCGGCGAGGGCAGTGTTTGGTTTGAGCCGTGCTTCTGCTGGCTGGCGGTTAGATCACATTGGGATGGTCCAGGGGTTGGACCTGATACGAAATGTACAACATAAACCTGACGGGTAACTAGAGGTCCGGCGCGACCATGGGCTGGGTGGGATGGTTTGAATCACAGCATCTCTTCTCTGCAGACGTGCTGACACGATCCCCTCTGTCCTAAGGTATCCAATAAGTGTGTAATGCTCCCAGCCACAAATCAACGCATGCAAACCTTTGAACATCCCTCAACGCCGGTTATCCCGCCCAAGTACCCTATACAACCAGCTTCAAGCAATGTTCCTCCTCTCAAAGCCCTACTTCACTCAAAACTTTCTCACCTCACCCCCCTAGTAATATTCGCCCCCGTCCCAATCCCCGTAACACTCCTCACAAACCAATGCAGCCAACTCTCCGTCTCAAGCACAGCCCTCAGCTCCTCGGCGCGCCTCTCCACGTCCTCAACCTGCGACTCGAAATGCGCGACCCCGTCCTCGACCTCGGCCACGCGCGACACGAGCGCCCCGACCTCGTACTCGAGCTTGGCCGCCAGCACCTCGACGTCCTTGACCGCCTCGGCCAGCCGCGCCCGCTCCTCGGCCACCAGCTCGCCGCCGCTGTGCCGCGCCCGCGCGCAGGCTTCCTCCACGGTGTTGTGTAGCGCGTCGAGCTCGGCTTGTTGGGCGGACAGGGTTTGGTCAAGGGTTGTGACGGAGGCGAGGTTGTGGGATACCCATGGCGTGAGGTCCCTTTGAATCAGGTGGAGGTGTGAGTAGAGGTTGTAGGACAGCTCGGCCTGCGAGCGCAGCTCGGCCGTGTCGGTGGCGCCTGCGGCGCCGTCGCCGAAGCTAATCAGTTCCTCCCAGCAGAGGACAGCGTCCTCGGCCGCGCTGAATGACAGTCGCCGTGGATAACGGGCTTCGTGGGGTTGGTAGTTCAGGGAGGCAATGCAGTCGATGCTCTGGCGACGCTGAAGCGACAGGAGCGGGCCGTCTGAGCTCCGCTCGATGGCGAGGACTCGCCCTTCGAGGTCTCCGTCGCCCACAACAGAGCCTGCCACGGAGACGTTGGTGCTGCGGACCTCCTTGGCTATTTCGGCAAGCCTGAGCTCGAGCTGTTCCTTCTCTTCTATTGCTTTGGCCAGCTCTTGGGGCAGTTGAGCATGGTTGTTCACCGCCGGTTGCTCGGCAGATCCATTTGTGCCCGCGTTCGCAACAGCAGGTGCCGACTCGGCTTCCCTCTCTTTCACGGAAGCAATATATTCCTCGGGCTTGACTTTCCAGGTGAAAGCCTTGCCAACTGCGACCGGGCTCGTCACAATGGCTGATGATTGGGCCAGCGTAGCAATACTAGGGCTCGAGTACCCGCTCATCGCCGTGTCCGGGGTCTCGTCCTTGGATGGCCGACTGACGTGCCCTCTCAAGCCGCCTCCCACAGCGTCCCGAATACGACCCAGCCCTGACCGGGCATCGTTGACCTTCCCGGCGACGCTCTTGAAGACCGTTTTGCGCAAGGCATCCCGGTCTCCGGTGGGTGTCTCTGCCGCGATAGGCAGCGAGTTCGTTGCCTGCGGCGGCGAAAAGATAGCGGGCGGGTCTTCCTTCTTTTTCGCCTCGAGTTCGTCCTCCACCGGCGCTGATTGTGTCCGCCTGCCTCCCGGCTGAGGGTTCATTTCGTCCATCAGCTCCTTTCCGAACGTGGATAATGGGTTGTCATTTTCGCGGTCATGGATCGCCCTCCTCGGTTTTCCATGCCAGAGCCATTTCGGCCTTTCACCATACGCCAGACTGATGAACTTGGCCAGATCAAGCGTCTCAATGTCTCCGATATTCGCCTTGTCCCTGCCTCCCACCATGCCGATGACCAGCTCACCTCGTTTCCCGCCAATCTCGGCAACCGTGGACTTGACTGCCTTTTGCACGCCCCAGCCGCCTTCTCCGGCCGCTGCCTTGGCCGTCACGCTGTGCAGCTTGAGCAGGGTCTGCCGGTCGAGGCGTCGTGTCCTCTCCAGCCGCATGGACTTTTGGAACGTGCCGATGCCCTTTTTCGTACTCTCGATATCAAACACATCCTTGGAGACTGGCGCGCCGTAGTAACTGAGGCGGTTCCTCGAGCCCAGGAGGGTGCCGAGCAAGGCGGCCACCGTGGTCGGCCCCAGAATGCCATCGGTCGGCTCGGTGTTGAAGTACTCGGAGCCGATCTCTGTCCACCAGTCGTTGATCGCCTTTTCGGTGACGTCGCACAGCAGACCGTCGATGTACTCCTCCTCGAGTATGCCAAAGATGAAGAGGGCCACCTGGCACAGCTTGACGAGCTCGATCACGGCCTGCATGAATGGTATCCTGTCGCTGGTCTTGTACATCTGCATGAACTTGGCTTGTGTGGCTGCTGTCGGTTCCGTCAGGGTGAGGCCGGACCGCCCAGAGCAGCCCAGTCGCTTCAAGTTCTCGTTGACGATGAAAACTTGGCGGTGCTTCCGTATGTCGCCCTCAGGAACGGCGATGACAGTCAGCGCCGAGGGGAAGCTGCTGAGATTCGTGACCATGAGCTCTCCGAGCTCCGTCTCCTTTGGGCGTGCATGGTATTGGTGGATGGCTTTGAAGTAGACTCGCAGTCTGGGCGTCCAGTCCCCCTCGTCGGCGGGCACCTCGAGGACACCGACGACAACCGAGTGCTTCGGGTCCCCCGTGTAGGTCGCGATGACAACGGTGGGCGACTGGCGGGAGCATGCCCACTGCTCGACCAAGTAGAGCTCGTAGCCGGGGAGGACATGTCTGCGCTCGACAACGGTAACCGAGGGATCGCCTTCTAGGAACCTACGTGGGCAAGGTCAGCGACGGCCGGTATGCTACAGAAGCGGATAATCCTACTTGAAGGCAACGGGGTCCGGGAGGACCACACGGCGCCGGTCCACGCTCGGAGCGCCGCCGGGTGTTGCTGGCGCGGCCGACTTTGCGTTTCTCTGGTGTGTGACTGTTCGGGCCAGCGTCAGGGCCTCCTCCCGGTGCACCCTGCCGTCGAGTGCCGTGGTCGGGAATCCAGGCAAGAGGGACATGGTTTTGTTGGGCGTTTACGACGACGTCGACGGCCGCCGGAGCATTGTGGGGGACCCAGTATCGGCGAGCTCGCCCAAGGGGCTACATCCATGCGGGTAGTGGCAGGGACCACTGCAGCCAAACAAGAGTCCAGAGGCCTCAAGACCCATCGTGGGGCCCATGAACCGAGCGCTGGGCGGTGAGAGACTCCAAGTGGCCCGGAGTATCGGTCGCGACACGTTTTTCATGCACGAGTTTGCTGGTGAGGTGTATCAGGGAAATTTGACTTGCGCCAGGACGGGAGGAATGCCAGAATTAAGTCGGCTTTGGTGCAAGTGGCATGTGATGCAAGCTCACTTGCCTTTTGCAAACAGACAATGGATTGGAAGGATGGAAGTCACCGTTTCGCTGTGCCCCACTCTCATCCAAGCCTGGAATGGGCTGCATGCACGGCTGTCCCACAGTGGGGTACGTCACCTGCAGCACCTGCCGTGCCAGCGGTGCCGGCCCCCAGCTGAGCTCCGCAATGATCATAGCCCGAGCCAGAAGGCCCACGGGCTGCTTGGAAGCAGGACCGCCCCGACCCTGGTCATCTCTCCCGGACACTGAACCTCGACGCCGACGATACCACTGGTCACTCACCTAAATTTTCCCTCATATCTGCGCGGTTGTCTCGTCAAACACAGCATCACAGGCACGCGCGACACCATGCCCGGCCGGCTTGCTCCATAACCTAGCCATCAGTGCATCATCCGCCACTCCCGGATCTCGAGCATACGACCTCGACCATCCTGAACACAAGAACTCGGAACGATGGAGGCCAAACAGAAGCTAGAGACCTTTTTGGACGAGCTGTCCAAGTTCAACAAGCTGCCCAGGCTCTCGGCAGCAGCCCGCGATGTTGACAAGATCATCGACTTGCTCAGCGAAGCCCGCGACCAGATCGCCGGAGGTGGGTTGATCCCCTTCCCTCTCCGCCAGGCTGCCTGTTCACTGACCTCCGCTGCAGCAATGGATCCCCACACAGCCAGCTTGACCATGACGAAGCTCCAGAACCCCATCAAGACGGCCTTCGACAAAGTGAACGACGACCTCAAGGCGGCATCATCGGCCCACAAGAAGGTGGGAAGGGCGCTGGACAAGCACTTCCCTCTGAAAGAGCTTCCCGCCGATAACGACGACATGGAGAAGCACCTGCCGCTGATCAACCGCGCCATCGCCATGCATCTGCTACGAGAGGGGCAGTTCAACGTGGCCTCGACGTTCATAAGCGAAGTCCAGAGCAAGAACCCACAGGCCGGCGTGTCAAACTTTGCCGAGCCAATGGACGAGGACGAGGATGAGGAGGAGGAGGAGTTTGATGGTGACGAAAACGACACAGACGCAGACGGGACTCCGGGCGCGGCCATGTCCCAAGAAGATAAATACGACCTCTCCTCTCTCCACTCTCAAGAACTGCAAGATAGGTTCGCTGAGATGTACCGCATCCTCCAAGAGCTCAAGGCCCACAGTCTCCTCCCCGCGATACAGTGGGCGCGGGAGAACTCGGCCGAACTCGAGGCCCGCGGCAGCAATCTCGAGTTCGAGCTCTCCAAGCTCCAGTTCGTCTGGCTCTTCAAAGGCCCCGCCGTCAACGGCCTGCCCGACGACGAGCACAACGGGCTCTCGGGCGCCCTGGCCTACGCCCGCGACCACTTGGGCCGCTTTCAGGCCCGCCACCTGCGCGAGATCCAGCAGCTCGCCAGCGCCATGGTCTTCGCCCCCAACCTAACCGCCTCGCCCTACCAGCACATCTTCTCCATCTCGACCGCCTTCACCGACGTCGCCGCCTCCTTCACCCGCGAGTTCTGCAGCCTGCTGGGTCTGTCAGCCGAGTCACCACTCTACCTGGCCGTGACGGCCGGCGCGCTGGCCCTGCCGCGCCTGATGAAATACATGCTCGCGACGCGGTCCAAGGGCACCGAGTGGACGACGGCGGGGGAGCTGCCGTTCGAGACCCCGCTGCCCGAGAGCATGCTCTTTCACAGCATCTTTGTCTGCCCCGTCTCCAAGGAGCAGACCACCGAGGACAACCCGCCCATGGTGATCCCCTGCGGCCACATGCTGGCGCGCGACACGCTGCAGAAGCTGTGCAAGGGGAACCGCTTCAAGTGTCCGTACTGCCCGAGCGAGGGGCTGATGCGCGATGCTCGGCGAGTCGTGCTGTAGGGCGCAGGGTACTCGGCGGGAGGTGGTGGTAGTAGGTTTGATGATGATAGGATGTTTGAAAGGGACGGATGGGGTCGAAACCAGAGAGGAAGAAGCGGAGAGGAAAGGAATTTGAATTTACGAGGCGGACTGGCCCCTAATTCGGTATCGGAAACCGAACACCACGACGCTAATACAGGAGTACACCTGTCTCGATGGAGTATCCAGGACCTGGTCAGAGGCGTCGGCCGGAGGCGCGAAGAGACGACTCCCACCGTCTCCCTCGCACGCATTTTCCCGACGCCAGCGGATGTTACCACTCCTCTGCCAGATCCAGAGTTGATCACGGCCGCGTTCCAAGACAACGCTGTCACGCTCGACTCGTGGGATGCTTTCTTCGCCTATCAGGAGGCGGCCAGGATGAGACAGAGGGGTGATACCACTGGGATGGATAACTACATGGAAGAGTACGAAGGTGAGGGTGTTGACGGGGCGGTGCTTGAGGTAGAGGGAGAGCTGGAAGGAGAGAGCGAGGAGGGAGAGAGCGAGGAGGGAGAGAGCGAGGAGGAAGAGAGGGTGGACGGTATGGAAAGTGAGCCTGGGTCGGAAGCGGACGACGACATGGAAAATCAAGATGTACCGGTTCGCTGGGCATATCCTGCAGGATTCGGGGTGTATGGATTGGGATGGAGATGAGGGTATGGAATAGGGATGACAAGTGGCGTAGCGTTGGGTTTTTCTTCCTTTCTCTCCTCTCGGCGGAGAAGCATACCGGATTGCTGGGCGTCGGTGGGGGATGGATCTGGTTTGTCGTTTTCGGAGTTGAGGTTAAGTCTGGTTACTGTTTGGGTTACTGGCAGGTTGGGAGGGCATGGTTTGAATGAGACAACATGGAATGGGTATCGGTAGCGGGCCACGGCCATGGAGTCGGGGCTGATAGAATGAACATTGCTTTTTGTACAACTCGACATTACTAAAGGGCTGGAGTGTCCGGTGCCTCATGAGTGCGTCTTGATGGTGTCACATCCAGCTTGTGTGGAGGGCTGCATCGCAGAATGCTTACAGCTTTGTTTGCACCGACTACAACACTGACAACTAACCGCCACCACCATCGACAACAAGAACATGCAAATGCGTCCACACAAGTGCCAGCTCCTTTTGTTACATACCACTTAATACATCCGCCGCTTCCCGATATTTTCCCTCTGAAAATCACCCTCTCTCACCTCCCATATGCAAAACCATCACCGTCTGCCAGCCAGCCAGCCGACGAGCAGGCGAGCTCGAGCAACGTACTAAGCTCACTGATGTCCTGAGAAGCGCCGACTCCATTTCAAACCCTCTCCAACGGAACGGCAAAAGCGAAAAGAATAACGCCATTCTCCCCGATTCCACCCCTTCCATGCCCCTCTCTCCATGATGGGGCAATGTGACAAAGAACAGTAAACGACTTGCTCACAGAACGCCAAGGGACAGTGGTGAGTTGTCAACCTCTGGGAAATGCATGAAATGCAGCAAAGCAAATAAAACCAAAACGGAATTCCAATGGGGATATCTATGCTGACGGGTATGACTTGCGGTTTTCCGCTGCTGCTGATAAACAATAAAAGGAAAGTAAATGAGAAAAATCTCTCTTTGAGCTGTTGCTGCTCTGGCCCGAACTCTCACTGTCCATGTCGTAAATTTCGTTATATCTCCTCCTCCTATCACTCTCCTTTTCCTTCAGTCAATCGTCATCCTCGTAGGAAGCGACGGCTTCGTGTCGTGCAGCTGGTACGAATTCGCGTCCTCCTTCTCCGGGTCGGGGGCGCTGGGGCGGACGAGATGGGCCTTCAGCCCGGCACCAAAGTTGCTCATGCAGATGAAGGCGTTGGTGATGGTCAGGATGATGAGAATAATGGTGAGCACCGCAAACGCCGTCAGCGAGCGGCGGACGGCCATGTAGTTTTCGGCGTAGCCCGGCTGGTAGATGCGGACGAGCTTGAAGAAGAAGTAGGCCAGACCGCCAAAATAGAGGAGGATGACGAAGCACACGCCGACGCGGTTCTCGCGCTGCGTGAAGAAGGCGGCGCAGAGCAGGATGGCGATGGTGATGGGGATGGCGGCCACGTGCAGGCCGAGCTCAAAGTCCTTGATGCCGTTGACGACGACCAGGAACTGGATGGTGAAGCCGAGGAAGAAGAAGAAGTCGAACTTGAGGAGGGCGATGTAGATCTACTCTGCTTGTCAGCAACGGCAGGTTAGGGTCGAGCTTGCTCCCTCTGAAACATACCTGATAGTGCAGGAAGCGCTTCTTCATGCGGTAGTCGGCGCCGATCTGCTTGAGAATATCCCAAGCAAACTCACGATACAGCTGATAGGCGAGGACGCTCATGGCGACCGTCACGGCGCCGACGACGGCGGGAACGGCGATGAGGAAGGGCCTGCACAAGGCCCACACATTCCTGTCGTTCTCGTCTGGCTTCAGCAGCCCCTTGTCCAGCAGAATGCTGAGGGAATGGTCGATTTGATCGATTTGGAGGATGGCGTAGACGAAAATGGCCAGGTTCGCGATGCAGAGCCCGATGATCTGGATGGTGTTCTTGAGCCGCAAGGCGTCCCATGACAGGATCAGAATGTAGAGGAAGCCGAAGATGAAGAGCGTCAAGAAGGTCGGGATCGTGCGGTACTGAGATTTTAGGCTCGGATCGGCTGTCTGGGTATCTTGGTACTCGAGACTGAATTGGAACCTCGCAAACACGTATCTGGAGTGTCAACGTCAGCATGTGGATTCGAGTGTGTCGAACCGGCGACAACTTACGCCTCAAACGCTACGCAGATAAGCGCCTGCAGGCCGACGACGAGGAAGAAAAGCTTTGCCCATTTTGACGCGAGGAAATCTGACGAGAAGAGAGGCTGTTTCCTGGTGCTGCCGGAGCCAACAGGGGCAGCCGAGGCCATGATGGCGCTGTCCCGGTAGTGCGGGCTGGTGTAGGCTCCGTCAAAGCTCGAGATGGGCTGCGAGCCGGCCAAGTACGACCGGCGGAAATCCCGTTGCGAAGCCAGGACGGGCGATTCTTATGCTGGGTCGATTGCTGTCTGTCTTTGTGTGGTATGCGGACGTACGGTTGGCGGTGGGCGAGAGGCGCGGTCGGTCGCTGAAAGGGTCTGGTGGAGAGGGTCGAAAGCCTCACGACCTGTTGGCGCCTCGCGGGGAAAATCGATGCGATTCGGAGCGAAACGGCGGTCAGCGCGTCCTTGTCGATGTTGACAATATTGTCGCAGTGGACAACGAAGAGCACCGGTGGGTCGAGGGGGTTGTGTGCTTTGGATCTGTCGGCCAAGGGACAGGCTGAAACAAGTTGGGGAGCGATGCGTGCGAGAGTCACAAGACTTGTGGCTCCCTATCGACGTTTTGTTGCGGGCGCTGGCGAGGCACTGAACAGGAGCTCGCCGAAGGCGACCGGAAAAGCGACAGGACGATGTGGAATCGACGACGTTCAATATAACGAGTTTGACGGAAGCAAAAAACTAGAGATTAATAGAGAATATGAAAATGGGCAGCTGCGAATTGATAAACGACCGATGCAGAAAGAGGGAACCCACGACGCGGGACCTGGAGCGCAGGACTGTGGTTTGTTGGCAGGTGACAAACTTGCCAAGGAGCCAAGGACAGGCAGGGTCCAGGACTCCGGACACTGCAAGCACAGATTCCAAACAGGGGCTAGCTTCCCCCATCAGCCTCCGCCGAGCCAGGTCCGAGGCTGTGCAAACTCCGTCCTCGACCTTGTCTCGACCCCATCGTCTGATTCTTGGACATCCAGTTGACGGTTTCCTGACGCCATATCGCACTGCTTCCAGAGTATCTTGCTCTTTTCTTGACAGGCTGGAAGTTTATTTACAGATTTCCACTTTGCAGCTCGATTCCTTTGGGAACACAAATGCGGCTGACCTGGCTCCCCTGACTCCACTGTGTTTCGGACCATGCACGCATTTCTTCAAATCTGCCCAGCGACCACCGAGACAGCCCTTCTCAGCTTCTCTGTTAAGATTTTGAGCCGTTCAGCCCAGCCCCACCTGAGCATGCTCGCCATTCGAGCAGGGCTGTGTTCCTGGTACCTGTATGCAGCGGCGGCATTCCGTAGTGTCTCACAGCAGGCAAGAGTGAGTCTGCCCAGCCTCTTTACTTGGTCGCTGTTAGTCGTTGAGCTTGAAGTATATACGGATAGTGTCGTCCTGAAATCGCCAAGTCCTTGATACGTAAGATACGCACTCTCCGAGATTCTCCACGGTTGGACCCTGAAGATGCAGCCCTGCGCCGATCAAGTACACCACAAGGTACCGGTAGGTGATGCGGACACGGCAAAGCGGCAATCGTGGCAGACGGGAGTCCCGCTTCTCCGGCGATGATGACGGACATGCAAAGGCCGCTGTCTTCTGGATCACCATGCTGCAGCAATACGAGCCACGACGTTTCTGTTGTGCACGCTACCTATTCAGGGACCGACCTTCTTCCTATGCATCTAGAGATCTCGTGTGCTGGTCAATCGGATGGTCCGAATGGGCCACCGTCGTTACACGGCGAGACAGGGCAGACTAAACGGCGGTTGTTAGCAGCAGCTGCTGTTAGCAATCATCATACAACTTGAAGTCAGACGCCTTGTCATGCTTGTTCCAACACTTGCAGTCGATTAGGTACAGGCGCGTAACAAGAATTCCCGAGGAGCTGGGACGGACACTCAGGTGTGTGGAACAGTTGGAGCTGGGATGGAGTTGACCAAACCTGGAAGTTTACAACCCTGGCTGTCTGTTACAGTCACGAGGCACACAGCGAGGCGCTCATCTGGAGAAGAGAGATTGCCTCGAAGTCGAGATGAAGTGAAATAAAAGCCGGAAAAGAAAGAATAGAATTGAAGAATTGAAGAAGGGGAAGAAATCTGAAGAAGGAATGAGAAGCCCAAAATAAGACTTGAATTCGTGTGTTTGTTAAGTACCTACCTTATGTCGTTTGTTACAAAACGCATTTTGAGGGCACATGCGAGCGTAATTACAGCAATGACATCAACCCAACTGGCGGGAATCCGCGGGATGCGGTGGGTCCGTTGTTGAAACCAGGGACCAAACGTCTGGTTTTCTGACGCGCTTTCGGCACCGCAGCACGCGCCAAACCAGGCACCCTCATCTATTTCCCTTCCGCCCCACCACATGCCCGAGTTCGCGATGGAGATGGAGACCGGCGACGACATCTTGAGGAAGGCCGCGCTGGACGGGTCCATGGACTAGTGAGCGCCTGTGCACTGTCGACTGCAATTGCGCTGCTGCTGACCAGAAATGCGAATGCGACAGCTCGGCCTGGCCAGACCTGCTACCCACCGTTCTGGCACGCATCGAGAAGGTAAGCCAGATCACTCCCAATAGCACCCCTGGGCAATGTTTGCAACCCCAGCGCTGACTGAGCTGGACAATCCAGATTGCACACACCGAGTTTCCCATTCCCGCCATCCCACCTGCTCCCCAGCCTGCTCGACCTCCCTCCCCGCCCTTCCTCGCCCAGCTCCCTTCCTCGGACCCATTTGAGGCTCCAGACCCGACCGACGCTCCATCATCCCAAGGGACAGACAAGGAGAATGCCCACCCATCTTCACCCTCGACTGCCCGGAATGCGGCCGCGAGCACGACCGCCGCTCCGGCAGCCCCAGGCCCGTCCTCCCAGCCACAGCCCGTTGCCCTTCCGAAGCCTGTCGCCGACATGCTCGACGAGATTTTATCCGTCCTGCGCACCAACTTCCCCCAGTACCCGCCCCATACCATACAACGGCTATCCGAGCTAGTGCTGCGCCCACGGCAACACTACCGCAACCTGATACCCTACCTTCACGCCCTGGACCGCGTTGTCCACGTCACCAGCGGCGCCAATATTTACCCACTGCCACCGGCACTCCCTGATGTTGGCGCCATGTCTCTACTCGCAAACGGCGTGGGAGGCAGTGGTGCAGACCGTCTGTCCATCGATACAGCGGCAGCGAACAATCTCGCCTCGGACGAGGCACTTGGCGGGGCTCTGTTGACGCCAATCCCATGGTTAACCAGGAGAGCAAGCGGGGGCGGAAGCGACGACGGCAGCGACGCCGGCAGCTCATCCCCTCTTTCGGCAAGCGGCAACACCGCCCAGCAGTTCCAACTACAGCAACAGCAGCAGCGGCAAGCGGGCCATCTCGAGGGAACAGTGCGGACCGAGAGCACAGAGACGATAGAGGGCCCCAACGGCATCGGCAGCATCGAGACCGTCTCGGTATCCGTAAACGGCATCCCGTCCACGGGCGCGGGCGTGGCGCTGCTCACCCAGCGCAGCGTCACCCAGGGGGAGCTGCTACGCCAGGAGCAGCGCGCCGGGCTCGTGCCGCTGAATCAGCTCAACAGGCAGCAGCAGCAGCGGCAGGGGGGCGTGAGCGGCACCGCAGAAGAAGACGCCACCATGACCGAGGGTGTTGGCGGCGAAGAGGCAGAAGACGAGGCCCCCCACGCGCGCGGACCAGAGGTGATTGGTCCCGCGGACACAGGCCCGCAGAGCGCAGCGACAGTGAGCCTCCTTGCTAGCGGTGGCGGACACATGGACGCGCAGGGCATCGACGTTGAGGCTGCTGTTGGACGGAGGATGCAGTCCCCTCCTACCCAGCAACAGCAACAACAGCAGCAGGAAAAGGTCAACAACAGCCCCGGAGGAGGAGGGGACATCATCCCGCGAAGCCCCAAGCGCGAGGCAGCAGACGGTCTGGAGCCGGAGTCGCCTGTGAAGCGCAGACGGGAGGATGAGGCAGCCGGCCAGGATCGCAACAAACCTCCTGCTCAAGACGAGGAAAAAGGGACCAAATCTGCCGACGACATCCCTTTATCGGGCGAATCCATACCCGAGCGCCCAAAGACCGACGCGGAAGGTGACGTCGTCCTGTCCGACGCCGCGGCGGAGCCAGCTAGTACCGAGAACACCCAAGCAAGCCAAACACCAGATGTTGCTCCCAACGACTCGAAAACAGCTGAAAAGGCTGAGCCTACCTCCTCCACCAGCGCCGACGCCGGTGGCGGGGAAACTACCAAGGATGGTACCAAGGGCGAGACTGAGGACGGTGAGGGAAAAGACCCCAAGGTTGAGCAAGATTCGTCGTCAAAACCCGCCGATGCCACTGAGCTGGAGGTAGAAAACCAGGGTGGCTAGTTAGTGCGCTGCGCTTGTTGTTGAGTCGATGAGATGCTTGGACTGGCTCGTGGTTTTTGTCTTTTTTTTTTTTTTTTTTTTTTATTGTACCCCTTCTTGAAGAGAGAAAGCTATGTCCTTGGAAGGGGTTCACAGTGGACTGGTTCTGGTGGTTTATACCAGGTTGCCTGATTGTATGGATTGCATGCACGGCTTAGGTTGATATGATCGTGGATGGCGATTCTGTCCAGCGGTGCGTTCTCCAAGTTGGCAGGGGTTGCTCTCGCCGAGGGCTGGTCTGGCGGGGAGTCGCAGGACGGTCGACTTGGGTCGCGAGGTTTATTTAGGCACAAGAATGCCCTAAGTGAGCAGCGAACAAGGGAGTACTTTGGGAATAGAGTTCATGGTCATGATATTTTTCTGTAAAAATGTGTCTCCGCCAAATACTCTCCCAGCAACCGTGACCTTGTCAACCCCCTATCTCCCCTAACATCCCAACGACCCAAATACAACAAACCCATAACCCCAGTCCCCTGCGCCCTTACTCCGTAATCCTAGTAATACTCTCCCTCACAATAATACTATTCTGCTTCTCGTCCCTCTTGACCCGGTAGAAGTCATCACAGAAATCGCTGCACTGCATGTGCTTCAAAAACTCCTCGTCGTGCGTAATGACAATCAGCTGCAGATTGCTCTGCGACCGGCGCGCCTTGATAATACCGTGCAAACTCTCCGCCAAACTCCGAATATTGTCGCTGTCGAGGTTCGTCGTCGGCTCGTCGAGCGCAATCAGCCCGCAGTTGACGCCAAACGACTCGGCCAGCGCGAGCCGGATGATGATGCTGGCCAGGACTTTTTGTCCGGCACTGCACCGCCCGCGCATGTCCATCTCGGTATCGCCTTTTACCATGGACACGCGGTAGTTGTAGGTGCGTTTGCCGGGGCCGGACCCGGCGCCCGCCTCCATGTCGGACCGGATCTGGATCGTGTCGATGTCGGTGCCCTGGTACGTGCTCTGCCACAGCTCGCCGATGGTGCGGTTGATTTCCTCCATCTTCATCGAGTGGTACTGCATGATGGCGTGGTCGACGGCGGCGTGGCCGCGCGCGAGGTCGTCGATGGCGGCTTTGGTGGTTTCGACCCGAACGTGCGACTCTTTGTACCTGGCTCTCGCGTCCTTGAGGTCGATGTCGTATTCCTGGCTGAGACGACGGAGTTCTTCGTCCTTGGCCGTGATGGTGGCGACGATGCGCGTCTCGTCGGAGGCGAGCTTGAGGTGTCGAGACTCGAGGTAGCGGGCCTCTTGCATGAGGCGGTCGTAGTCTTCTTGGGCGTTGCGGGACTCGAGCTCTTCGATCTCCCGCTCGAGGGCGTCGCGCTCGCGTAGGTTCTTGCGGTAGGTCAGGTTGTCGGCGATGTTTCGCTTCTTGGCATCGCTGTTGTCGACCTCCTTGTTCAGCTTGTTGATCTGGACCGTCAAGTCTTTCATCTCAGTCTCGAGGCTAGCGATGGTGGCTTCCAGGGTGGCAATGGCGCGCTGGTTCGAGGCCAGGTTGGAGGGGCTGCCGCGGTCAAGATACTCCTGGATTTCAGTGTTGATCATCTTGAGCTCGCTGGCTGTCGTGTTGATGGCGTCCCGCTCCTCCGTAACCTTCTGCTCCTTGGCGCGGCCCTGCTGTCGGGCTTCATCGAGGGCGGCACGAGCGCTGGCGATTTCCGGCTCAAGACGCTCCACCTCCTTGTCAGCCTGCTGGATGGTCTCCCGAAGCCGGCCCTGCTCCTCCTTGCATCGCCGGATGGATTCCTGCAGGCTCTTCTTCCGCTCCAGCTGCTGCACCGCAGTGCTGATCTTGTGCCTCAGCTCGAGCCTGTCGACCTCAAGCTGGGCGACCAGATCCTTCAAGCGCTGGCGCTCGGTAGTGAGCTTGCTGAGCTTGGCCTGGGCGGCCCTGGTCTGCTCCGTGCAAGTCGTTTGCTCCTCGTTGATCTCTTCCGGGCTCCGCATTGCGATGGTCGATGACTGCTGCGACCTCTCCACCTGCCTCTCAGCATCAATGATATCCTTGTGGGTCTGGGAAATCTTCAGGACATTCTTGTTCAGCGCCTCGATCTCCTGCCGCTTGTCGTCGGCCTCTCTGAACGCAAGGTCTTGGTCCTCCAGGCGGCGCACCAGCTCCTCCCGCTGGGAGGAAACCGAGTCGATCTCCTTGCTTAGTGGCGGAAGCTCTGCCTCGAGCCGCCGGAACGAGTCGTACTGCGAACGAACAGCCCTCAAAATCTTGAGCTGCTCGGTGAAGTGGGCCTGGTCCTCCATCAGCTCGTGCTTGTCCTCGTCGTTGAGCTTCTTGGCGATCTTGTCGAGGAGTTTCGACTTCACGGCAGGCTGGTCCTTGAAGTCGCGCTCGCAATAGTAGCACTTGTTGAACCGCTCCGCCCGGTCCTTGATGCTGGCATAGTGCTTCTTCATCTCGTCGTACAGTTTAAGATCTGTCTCGGTTTGGCTCAGCTCGGCCTCGATGGTCTCCATCTCCTTTGGGTAGTCCTCAATGGGCGGCGAGTCTGGGTCCCTCACGTCCTTGAGCGCCTTGGTGACGGCGCGCTTGCACTTCTCCTTCTCCGCAGACAGCCTGTTATGCCGCTCCCGCGCGTTGGAGAGCTTGTACTCGACTTGCTTCAGCTCCTGCTGCGTCGCATCCTTCTGCTTTCTGCACTCGGCGACGACGGCGTTCTGGCGCTTGAGGGCATTCTGGAACTCGACTTCAACTGTCTCCGGCTGCCAGTCGCTCCCGAGCAACGCCGAGAGCTGTTCGTCCCACGTGTTGGTGAGGATCTCGAGTTCTCGGCGCCGTTCGGTCAACTGCCCCTTCCGTAGGTCGAGCTGGGCTCGCTCCGACGCCAGCCTGGTGCACTCGACAAGCTCTCGGGCGAGTTTGGCAGACTGCGCTTCGAGAGTCCAGATGTCGTCGTTCACCTTCTTGATCTGGGCATCCAAATCTGACCCCTGCTCCTCCGCTTTGGCGGCCTCTATCCTGGCCTCGAGCTCCTTCATGGAAGTCCGAAGTACAGCCTCGGCACCCTCGTCAACGTCTATGCTGCTGATCTCGCCCTGAATAGTGGCCGACTCCTTTCCAACTGCCATGATGCGTTGCTTCGCTGATGCGCGGTCCCGGATTAGGGACGCCTTGCGGCTCTCGCGGTCGGTGATGACGGCCGACTTTTTATCGAGCTCTTCGGCATGTTCACGCTGGAGGCGCTCGAGCTCGCGTTTCTTGTCGTTCAAGATCTTCTGGATGCGCTCGTTGAAAGCGGCAATCCTCTGGTCGTCCAGGTCCCCATCGTAGCCCCGGATCTCGTGCCGCGTGGCTGCATCATGGATCATTCGGTCGCGAGTGATGAGCTGGCGCTCGTACTTGTCCTTGTCGGACTGGTGCTTGCCCTGCTCGGCCGCCTTGGCGGTGTGTTTCTCCCTGGTTGATTTGAGTTCTGCCTGGAGCTCGTGAAACTGCGCAGCCTTCCTGTCCCTGTCGGCGACTGTCCTCTCGATCGTCTGCTCATACTCATCCAGAGTGTTCCGTAGAACCTGGTCCGTGTCGGGTAGCTCCTGGATGCGGCTGCGCAGTTCGTCAATGGCGTCCTTTTTGTACTCGAGCTTCTCGGTCTTGGTCTGCAGGTCGTTGACAATCTTGAGGAAGCTGTTGGCCTGGTCGTGCTTCTCCTTGATCCTCGCTTTTTCCGCGGCCTTTTCTTGCTCAATCTCCTCGAGCCTGGTGTGACCCTCCTGGATCTCTCTGGCTATCTGGCTCATGAGCTTGTCGACCTTGTCCGCCCTCTCCTTGTTTGCCTTGTCCTGTGCCTCACGCAGCTTCAACTCGCGCAGGGTGTCCCCCTGTTTCTTGCGGAGTTGCTTGATGTTGTCAATGACTTTGGTGAATTTCATGGCCTCGAAGATCTCGTCGAACTTCTTCTTGAGGGCCGCTGGCTCGCTCATGGGCCACAGGGAGTCTTCTTGGTGGCAGAAGATGACGGCATCCAGGACAGCGGGTGACACGCCCAGCTTCTCGGGAACGAGCCGGTCAAGCTCCATGACCCGGGTGGAGATGACATGGCGTTCTCCGTTGTTCCTCAGCAGCAGGCTTCCCTCCAGCGACTTCTGCGACCTCTTGTTCTTCTGGACGAGCAGTTGCAGGTTTCGGGTGATAACGTAGGACTCGCCGACCGTGGACCGGAACGACACCTTGACCTGGGCGCGCACCTCCTTCTCGCCGGCTAGGGTCGGGTCGTGGATAAAGGCGCCACCCTTGCTGTTGGGCGGCAGCTCGCCGGTGGTCGCATACTTGAGACACTCGATGATGGTCTAGGCATGTCAGCAGAGCGGCCGGGACTTGCAAGCGGTAGATGAGACGCACCGTCTTTCCCGAGCCGTTGTAGCCCACGATCAGAGTGAGCGGAGTGTTGAATGCAATGGTCTCCTGGTGCTGCGTCCCGAAGGAGCGCACACCGAGGATGGAGAGCTTCTCGACCCTGGACATGGCGGCGGCGCGACGGGATCAGCGCAAGCGGGGCGAGGGAACTATTCCATGTAGGTGGCCAGGGTTGAAGATGCGTCGATTCGTGGGTCACAGCTCGTACGCTTGTAGTGTCGAGGATAGAGGCGCGAATGCTTGTTGGAAAGTCGCTGTTTTTGAGGGACAGGACAACCGGAAACGCGTGGTCATCGCGGTTTTCAAGTGGAGGCGGAAGTGCTGGTCGCGCTCTCACGGGACCAGCAGGCAGCAGCAGAGTGGGTCCGGTTCGAGAACCCTTGTGGCCAGGTGCCAAGCCCAAAGATGCCCTTCGTCTTTGTCCTCTCAGTCTCGACGGTTTGTTCCTCAAACATTACCAGGTAACCTCAAAACAGACACCAATGGGGCGCTCCATGACTCAATGGTTTTTCTCTGGACTGCGGAGACCCTTCACCCTGGGATGAAAGTGCGATTACTCCTCCTTATCAGGGCCCCAAACCGTCGCTTCAAACGAGCCATCGGATTGAAGGAGGAGGGCGGGGAGGGAGAGGAGGGGCAAGTTGGAAGAACGAACTGAACTGATGACGGAGGCTTGCAATTGGGGGAGAAAGCAGTGTTCCTGCCCAACCCAGACTCGCCAGACTTCGGCATCATCACCACCGCTCTTTCAAACTCAGGCTGTCTACAGAGTACCCGCACCTATTTCATAAACTTCCCCGCCAACTGCAACAACCCCCCGATCCCTCCCTCACCAGCACTCCCACCCTGGCTCCCATAACTCTTCAGATACATCTTGAGCGCCAGCTCCCCGGCCTTCATGACGGCGCTCTGCTTGTCCGCGCCCGGCGCGACGTTGCCCTGCGACGCCTGCGCGTCAAACAGCTTGGCCGCCTGCGCCATGGCCAGGCCGACGAACGCGCTCTGGCTCTGGCTCTGGGACTGCTGGTGCGTCTCGCCAGAGGTGAAGAGCTTCAGGGCCTGCATCGCCGCGGCGGTGCCCAGTGAGGAGGACGAGGCGGCTTCCGGCTGCGGCTTGGGGCTCGAGGAGCCGAGGCCAAAGAACTTGCGGTGTGATTGGACTGCGTCTGTTTGGTGTGCGCGGGGAAGGGTTCGTCGTTAGTCAAGGTTGGTCGATAAGGGGCTCAAGGGACGGGAAGGGGACGCACCCTCCTCGTCAATGTCCTCCTCTGCGATCTGCGACGGCTGCTTGTTCTTGAGAACCTTGCCGAGGAGGTCGGCAAAGAAGTCCTCGTCCTCGTCGGCGTCCTTGGCCGCGGCTGATGCGGCACCGCGGAGGTCGGCGTCGTCAGCGTGCGGGTAACCGCCTCCAGCGGGATAGGCGCCGCCGTGGGTTACTGAAGAAGTGTTAGACCAAGGTTTGGGCAGTGAAGTGATCAGGAATGAGCTAGGTCGACGTACAGTTCCCGCCTCCTTGCTGCAGGCCTGCATGGAACCGATGTGTCAGCAGCTTCCGCTCTCCGTCCGTGGCAGCGGGACGTTGGAAGCTGTGTGTACTGACCCTGGGGACGCTCATCGTCGTCACCAAACACCTTGTCAACGGCCTTCCCAAGAAGCTTGTCCATGTTGGGTCCCTATATGTCAACGCCCGGGGTTCTTGAAGGTTGTCGAGATTCAGTCAGAGACTCAGGGCCACTTGAGTTGGAACACTACGGGAGCGGTAGCTTACTCTCTGCTTGTTCAGTGAAGAGACACAGTTGGTGTTAGAGTTGAGGTAAGGTAGGGAGCGGGGCTCGGAGACGATCAGTTGGGCTTGGTGGGGCAAATGAGGGACGGAGGAGTTGAAGGAGGGGAAGCTTCTCCTCTTCCTGTCCCCATCAGGCCGACACTGAGCCACCCTGAGACCCAATTGGAGCTCTTGGGTGAGGCACATTGCACATCGTTTCACAATGGCGGCCGCCAGAGTCTGTCGTGGTCCTCTGAACGAAAAGAAGTTGGAGGATAACCCACTGAGCATGTGTGGAGAAGGGAATGATCATGCCTGTATGGTGAGTTGATTAGAAGAATACATTGACCTGCCCCCTTTCTTCCCTCTAGCCCCTGATGGCCATAATCATACCAAACGATGATGCATTCGAACACTGCTCAGAACACCTATTCTTCCACCTGCCACCGCCAACAACACAGTAGTATTACAAACTAAGTACGTCCCATCATGAACCTGGCGTGCCCCTGCCCCTTTCCCACCACCTATCCCACCAAGACCGCCAAACCAACCCCCATGATCAACAGCAAAGAGCAAAAAGCACAGAAGAGACGCCCAAGCAACGATGTATGGTTCAAGATCTTCCATCATGATAAATGTCTCGTCTTGAACAGCACCAGCAAGAATGCGGCAAGAAAAGACAGCAGCGAAAAAGAGGTGAAATCAAAGCAATGTATAAAACAACGCCCGCCGGCCAGTGAGAGTGCTGCCCAATGCTATCACCATTACAATCACCATCACCACCCCCCTTTCCTTTCCTGAAGCGGGAAAAAAAAAAAAAAAAAAAAAAAAAAAAAAAAAAAAAAAAAAAAAGCCCACGCCTTCCCCAGCAGCAGCAGTTACTGCATCATCCTCCCATCACGGCAAAGCAGAAACCATGACAAAAAGCCAAGGGCCACTTTCCCACCTCTGCCCTTTCTTTTCGTCCCCAAATGTGTATTACAAGAGCATATATTGCAGATAACAAAGTAACTGTGTGTGTGTGTGTGTGTGTGAGTGTAAAAAGCAGAGAGAGAAGGGGAGCGAGGTGAAAAGGCATCATGTCGTCCTCAAGGGAATGGAGAAAAGCAAGGAAAGGGAATGCCCGGACTTCCCTCCAGCGTGATGTGACCTGATCAAATCCCCCTTTGTTGACCACCCCCAAACTCCAGCATCCCCATCCCCAAACCCCCCCGTTCCATTACTCCAACGCCACCCCCGTCCGCCAATTCACCACCTCCCCGACTCAGAATTAACACCAGCACTGCTGGTGCATATCATACCCAACATCAGCCGAAGGGGGGTTCGGAATCTCAACGCCTCGATCTTCCCGCCAACAGACGACGACAGACAACGAGGATCAACTAACCTCCCCACCCCTCGCCTTGCCCCTCCTCCTAAAGAAATCCATCACCTTCCTCGCCGGCCCGCTACTCCCCGAGTGATCGTGCCCGCGCGAGTACGAGTCCGTATCATACGCGTCCACAAACCGCTTGTTTTTCTGCAACACGCCGCGCGTGGGCTTCCCAACAGGAGCAGCAGGAGCAGCAACCCTGCGCCCGCTGTCGTAGCCCGCGTCTTGTGTCGGTGTAGACGAGATCTGCGGCAGCTGTGGTGCGGACGAGCCCGGTTGCCGGCGCATGTGGTTGTCCACGGACGCGTCCGAGCCGCTCATCATGGAGGTGGGCGCCGCCATGTAGCCCTGGCTGGTCGAGGGATGGCCGTACCCGTTGGAGGAGGAGTACTGTTGGTGGTGGCGGCCATAGGGATCTGTTGACGTCCGGGGTGGGTCGTGCAACTGCGCGTACATGCCGTCCAGGGTTGACGCATCCACCACCTCTTGTTCTCGCCCCACACTCTGATCCACGTAGCGCCCGTACTGGTCAACGGTTGGCGGTTCCTGGATGGGCAGGTGCTGTTGCGAGTCGAGCTGTGGTTGGGGCTCAGAGTCCTTGCCGATGCCGATGGCCTTGAGCGAGAAGGACGCGGGGATAAACGAGAAGCGCCTAGCTTGTTTCTCCTGGGACTTCTGCGAGCCCGAGATGCTGCCCGAGGCCTTCTTGCCGAGACCGATCGAAAAGGACCTCCGCGAGCGCTTTGAATCCATCGACGGCCGGGCTTCCTCTGCTCCGGCCAGGGAATTGTTCATGCTCACGGGCGGGTACTTCTTGCCCTTCTCTCCGGCCGGTTGCTGCTCTGCCCGCTTGCGGCTCTTACCGCCAAAGAGCGACCCGCTGCGACCGAAGAGCTTGCCACTAATCTCGCCCATTGTGCTGGACCGTTTGTGGCCCTTGACTTCGCCACCGTGGGCGCCACTGGTGCCGGCGCCGGGCGTCTCGGCAAAGCCAGAGAGTCTGGCAAACTTGGGCGGCACACCACTCATGCTGGGCCGGCCATACTCCTGGGTTTGAGGCTGCGACGCGGACGTGGGAATCCCATAGCTGCTGCCTCCCCTGGGTGGTTGCTGGATCCTGCCGTGCGCATTCGTGTCTGCAACCTCGGGAGGCACCGGCTGGCTGTATGAGGCTCTGTTGCCTGCATTGGGGCCACGGTTGGAGGCGGTCGACTGCATCGACCCGCCGGTTGGTGGCCTCGCGGCAGAGGTACTTGGAATCGCAGATAGGGGCACCTCCCGTCCGCTCCGGACAGCGGCGGCGGTCGAGCTGGGATTGCGATGAGCGCTTGGCGGTCTCCTGGACGAAACCGCCGTTTTGCCATACACATCGGTTGTGGCTGAAGAGTCCCTCTGAAGTGGCTTCTCCTGGGGCGCCGACGACAAGCCAGCCTCGGCAGCATCGACTGCTCCTTGGCTGCCCGAGCGGGCACGGGTACGGCTGCTGGACGCCTGCGTGCCCGATGGCTCGCCACGCTGGGTAGTGGTGCTCGGCGCGACATATTCCACCTGCACCGTACGCCGCTTGTTGTCCCGTTGCTGCTTGGCATATGCTGCAGCCTCTGTGTCGGCGTCGATGGTGCCCTGCTTGCTGACCAGGCCGCCAATCGGAGGCGAGACGGTCGTCTTCTTTGTCGACTCGCGCACCGACGCGCTGCGTGTGAGGGTCGGATTCTCCTCGTCTTCTGGCGGCACTGTCGTGTTCTGAATGTCTTTCGGACTCGTGGTGCTCGACGTGATGAACTCGACGACGTGGGCATACTCGCTGAGCCAGCTGTGACGGGCAACCTCAAACAAATCTGCTCTCTTGCGCGGATTCGGAACGAGTATCCGCCGCAGCAGGTCCCGCGCATGGGGGGTGACGTATTCTGGGAATGTGAGGGGG
This sequence comes from Chaetomiaceae sp. PF1801, assembly GCA_023628475.1. Lineage (NCBI taxonomy): Eukaryota > Fungi > Ascomycota > Sordariomycetes > Sordariales > Chaetomiaceae > Chaetomiaceae sp. PF1801. Next base: position 163,533 of record JAMAKQ010000035.1, read on the forward strand.
GTGTTGACGATATACTTGTAGAGGAGGTTGATGTTGTCTCCTTCGGGGTTCGCCGGGTCGTCGTCAAACGGGAGATATCCAGCCAGCATGGCGTACTGTGCAACACGAAGTTAGCGCCAGTCATTCACGTCGCGGTATGCCCACCTACCAGGATGACACCACAGCTCCAGACGTCCACCTTCCTTCCGGTGTAGAGCGAGTCACTAACTACCAGCTCCGGTGCCGCGTAGCAGGGGCTGCCGCAGCTCGTTTGCATCAGATCGCCCTTTCGCGAGCCGTTCGGCTTGACCTTGTCGAGGCCCATGCGCTTGACAAACTCGCGGTCTGTCAGGTTCAGCTCCTCCTCCTCGGTCAGCTCCTCGTTCGGGTCGAACGTGTTGGCGAAACCGAAATCCGTTATGATGATGTTGCGGTTGCGGTCGAGCAGGAGGTTCTCCAACTTGAGGTCGCGATGCACGATGCCTTTCTTGTGCAGATAGCCCACCCCGGAAACCAGCTGAGCAAATAGCCGTCGGGCGGCGTTGTCCTTCAGATACCTGTGGTTCAGAATGTAGTCGAATAGTTCGCCTCCGGAAGCGTACTCGAGCACAATCCCGTAGTGCCTCTCAGACTCCTCCATCTTGTGCAGCCTCACGATGTTGGGGTGCGTCAGCTGTTTCAAGATGGCGACCTCGCGCATGATCTTGGCCATCCGTGACGGGTTACCGCCCAGCTGGTCCTTCTTGATAAGCTTGATCGCGACCTGACGTAGCAGCAGGGTTAGCGGGGGAAGCGGGTTCGAAATTTCAGAGAATTCACGTACCTGAACGCCTCCTTCTTGCTTCCAGCCGAGTTTGACTTTTCCAAACTCGCCCTCGCCAATGGTGTTGCCGAGAATGTACTCGCCAAACTTTGTCTGCTTCTCCCGTCGTGAGTGGTCATGTCGACTCCTTCCGCCGCGCCGGGCCTCGTCGGCAGGATCTGACATGGCGACCACCGGGGGCGGCGCCGCTTCATCGTCTTGTAGGTCCATGCCCTGCTGGGGTTGAGCCATGGCTAGGCGCTCCTTTTCCCGGTCGATGTCAACTTCGGGCTGGGAGATCAGTATGCTGTTGAGGATTTCGCTTGCCTCGCGCGACGGCCCGTTGGCCGAGTCTGAGTTGGGGAGCGGTGAGCGGACGGGTTGCGCCGCCGACGGGTTCCCGCGAGCGTCACGGCCACCGTTCATGACCTGTTGGTCCTGGGACGGCTGGTTGGTCCGTCGACTGCGAGAGCTGTGATCTGATGGATCTGCCCTCCCGTTCGCATCGCGGCTGGAATCGGCGTGGGTTCGGCGGGTCGAGTCGGTGGATCGCTCGGTCGGTTGGGCGCGTCGGGAGCTTGAGGTCCGGGGAGGGACGGCGGCGGGCATGTTTCTCCTCCGGTCCCCGTTTGCGTTGTACAAGTCGGGCGAGGCTGTGGGCGAGGCCACGGGCACAGGCACGGGGGAAGCAATGGCGGCGCGGGAACTCATTGGAGAGTTATGGTCGGTGTAAGCGTCGTCGTTCGCGCTGGGTCCGCGAGCAGGTCGTCGGGACGATGAGGCCGGCAATGGGTCCGACGGGTGCTGATTTGCATGAGAACCAGGACCGTCCCGTGTCGGAGATGGGTGGGCCGACGGGTATTGTCGACCGAAGTGCGATGCGGAAGTAGCTGATGTCGGCTGGTGAAGGTCCGCGTGGAGGGCACTCGACATTTTCCGCCTCTGCAGACGCGCAGAGAGACGTGTGAGGCTGGGAGCAAGGCACACGCCGCACGAGCGAATGTTTTTGCCTGACTCTTGCAAGGCTGCTGCAAATGAGCGGGACGACGGAGCGGGTTGCAGGAGGATCCCAGCGCAGCCAGGAAGCCGCGGTTCGGTCCAGATGAGCGAAGGAAAAAGCGGACTCTTGATTCAATGGCGACTTTGCAACCGAGTGCAGCACCTGCTGCGAAGTTCCCTGCTTGCGTTTCCAAGTTGGTTGCAAAAGCCAGAAGAGCGTCAGCCCGTTCGAGTTTGCCAGCGGGCCAATTCGACGGGATTCTCGTTGTGCGCTGCGATTGGGCGCCGGGAAACTTCGCGTGTCGATTGACGGCGTGTCGTTGGGCGAAATCTCGCGGATGCGACCGTGATGCTCAGCTTGGCCGGCCCTGGTCGTGCACCTTGTTTACTTGCGCCGCAGCCGCAGAACAATGCGCCCTAAAAAACTCCAAGAGGCGGACTCGAGGCACGGAGGAGAGAATGAGATGCCGGAAGGATGCCGGAGGGATGCCCTGCGCTCCGGTGCAGATCTCTCCCGTCGCGCGACGGTGGGGAGAGGGGGGAATGGGGGAGAGGGCGGTGAGGTGGAAGGGGAAAGACTCCTGGTTTGAGGGAATGAGAACGGAGAGCCAATGGGCTTGTCGTCGATGTGGGTGGTGTTGTTTTGGCGTTCCCGAGTCCCGCCCGCGGCGCTCTCTCTCACATCCCAGCACCACCTCAGTTCCAACCTGAAAGTCCTCTCGCCCGCAACAAATCAGCCAACTCGGCGTGAGCGTCTGAGACTCTGGGCAGCATGTGTCCAGTTCTGGGAAATTCCCGGTCGGCTCCAGTTGGTCAAGGCCGCCGTTAGTGCCACGGAGAAGCGGTACTTGTTCCCGCACCCATTTCCCGCTGCCCGGGCGTGTACCGGCCCGGTTGGTCTCGCTCGAAACCCTTTAATTCCACGCCGGTATCAAGCCACTCGAGCAGCTGCCAACCTCATTGCTCGAATTCCGACACGTTTTCTTGATCACTGCAAAGGCGGATGGCTAGCTCGATCGGTGTCCCGTCGCAGCGTCGACGCCGCCCTCATCTCACATCGTAGCCCATCCTTCATGATATCGGCAGCTTTTGGGCGGCCCCGAGGCATGTGTTTCTGGCTTCCAGCTTCCTCCAAACATCGTTCGAAAGAACCTGCCTCCGGGCCGACAGCTCGTATTGCATGCAATGATTCCGAGGTGCGCCCACAACTCCAAGTTGTTATGTTTACATTTTAACCAAGGTCCACGGCGGCCCTGGCTTGATAATGCCATCTCCCTCGGCCAGCTTGCTCTTCGATGTTTCGTGTTTCGAGAGGCGCTCCTTTCCGAGCAGGCAGCGTCCGTTTTGCAGATCCTCGTTGCAATGCCAAGAGTCTGTCAGCGACCGCCCTCTGTCTTGGCCCCAAACGGCTAGCCCCGCCGTGCCTGGCCAAGCCAAGACAGGGTTCAGGGGTAGCCGTTTGCAATGCAGTGGGGCGCTCCTGGCGAGTCCCCACTCTCCACTACACAGTAGCCAACGGTGGCCCTTCAAAATCCGATCGAAAATGCTTGGATATCACGAAGGAAGTGGTGGACCGAGGCCAGCAACGAACAAGAAATGGCGGAAACAGAAAAATCAAGAAGGGAGAGAAACATACCCAAGGTTGCCAGGGAGACCTTCTGCTTCCCGTCCGCACAGCTCAGGTTCGTTACCCGCGATCCCGTCATCATCAGGCTAGCTCCTGCGAGTCATCTCCCTCGCGATGCGACCAGCATCAACGACTCGAGCGTTCCATCGCGGCAACCCCAGAGCCCACCAAACCAAACAACATAACGAGCCTGGCAAAACGGTTCGTCCGTATCGCCAGCTCTGCATGAAACATGTCGAATGACAAGGTAACACGAGCGAGGAACCACCCAGACACAGCGCGTTCCTTTTTCCTTGATAATCTACGCTGGCAACCCACACGGCGTCACCGAAGAGCAAAGGCATTGACGTCGGAGATGAGGCGCATGTCCCAACGCAGGGATCTGCACGGTGACGGTGCTCCCGTCCGGCTCCCACCAGGCACGCCCGTCGCCAGCTCGCAAGTCGCAAGCCGCCCAAAACAGGGCAGCCCCATTGTCGCTTTCGGAATTGCGGCTGATGTCGCGGCGGGGCCCTTGCCTGAAGGGGAACACTTGACTTCTTCCCAGCCACGACATCCTCGTCAATCGTCATCGCGATTCCACCCAAGAAATTCCAGAAGCCTGCCCTGTTTATCACCTGAGTTTCGAACATCCAGGGCAGGGAGGTTCAGGATCCGGAGCCCAGAAACCGGGCTGCCTGAGTCCTGATGGACAGCCTTCTTTTCTCGCCCCCTTGCAGTAGCTCGCTGCGCTGCCTTGCACCTGCATGAACGGCAAAATTAAAGTGAGATCCGAGATTGAAGAAGGACACAGGTATCGGACTGGGAGCAATATCCCAGATGCAGGATCCCGCCAGACTCATAACCAGACGGCAGGTACCCGTCTGCCAGTTCACTCGCAAAACGTGAAGATGCCTGGTTCCCGCCAGGTTCGACATGCCATACAGAGTTACCTACGACGCAGCCCTCAGCATGAGAGTCCAGCAACGAAATCCCAATGTCTCTCTCTCCCTCGGGCTTCAGTGTGCGAGCCGAAGACTCAAATAACCCTCGGACAAGAAGGGAGATAAAAGAAGAGAAACGGGCAGTTCAAAAGTTCCATGGCCTGACGTACCGCTCGCTGCAAACGATTTGTGTCTCACTTTGCTGCAAAGCAGCATGATCTAGTGACGCCCGTCCCAAGAGACCGTCTCATCCCAGATTGTGTTTTCGTTTCATATTCACAGCTGTGAGGATCTACAGTTTTATCGTGATATCGTACATGTCCAACCCAACAGCGACACCCGTCACCACCGCCATATACCCACCCAGAATCCCCATCGTCGCCACCCTCCCGACATCGAGCGTGCGCACCGTCATGTTGACAAGGCCCGTCAAGAGGTTAGCCAACAGAAACACAGCCAGCCCATTGCGGTTATACGCCCTCAGCACGCGGCTCGTCGCCGTGTCATACGCCTCCTTCTCCGCCCTGGCGTCTTGCGCCCTGTAGAAGGCCGGGAACAAGAAGACGTCGACAGCGCAAAAGGCCAGCAGCAGCGCGCTGTTGGAGGCCACGACCCACAGTATGTAGGGCAGGTTGGCCAGCCGCCGAGACACCGCCAGGCCCGCGCCGTATGTGTAGTTGGTGCAGAAGAGGTAGAGAGCAGTCCAGACCAGCGACCACGCCGCGAGGTTGACGAGGAGCGCGGTGCGCTTGGAGGTGGTGGCGACGCCAGTGAGCCGCCAAGACTTGGGGCTCCTCGGCAGGACGTGCATGCCTGTGTCCTGGCCGGCGAGGAAGATGGCGAGGTAGCCCCAGAAGCTGAATATGCCCTCCCTGTTCATGGAGACCAGGTTGGTTCGGGGCCCCGCCAGGATGTAGGCCTTCAACTCTGTGCTCTCCAGCGCGATCTGATACAAGACGCCTAGCAAGATGGCCAGCCCGGCATACGACGGCACCACCTTGAGTGCCGACTGGAAGAGGGCCACAAAGGGTGGCAGGAAGCCCAGGGTAAAGAAGAAATTCCAATGCACCCCGTACTCGGTCACATGCTCGGCATAGTCCAGGCCCTTGACGCTGAGCAGCCTCACCAAGCCGAGAGCAAGCAGCGGCAAGGAATGGCGCAGCGATTGTAACAGCCGCGCGGCAAGGGGCGTAGCCCTTCCCTCGGCGCGCTCCTTGAGCACAGGCCGAGAGGCCACGACGCCGGCCGAAAAGACAAACGACCCGACGCCCATGTCCATCAGCGACGTCCCCCACGTCTCCACCTTGGCAAACCGGCGCGGGAACAGCCGGAAGTCGACGGCGAGGATGCATATGCAGGTGACGACCATCATGTTGCCGCGGTAGTTGGTGAGGAAGGGCTTGGTGGACAGGACCCCGAGCGGGGCCGCCGACGTCTTGGACTGCGCATTGGGCGGGAGCTGGGGCTTCTTTCTGCGCGCCGACGGTGCGGCTGGGGGGACGAGAAAGACAGCCGCGGCGGCCGTCAGGAGGAGGATGTTGAGGAGGAGCGGCGCGCTCGAGTAGAGGGTGACAGAGAGCAGGAGGGCGCCCACGTTGAGCAAAAAGTCGACGACAAAGGCCTCGGCGGTGTAGGGTGTAAAAAAGGACTGTCGGGCTTGGAGGGCGGACCAGAGGAGGGCGACGACCTGAGAGGGGGGTTGATCAGCAACATGGCGGCTATGGCTTTGTTGGCAGTGACGAGGCAATGATAGCTCATACCGGTGCCACGGCGCAGACCTGCGCAATCTCTGCAACGGACCCGCCCGTAAGGTTCGAGACAAAGTCCTCCTTGAGCTGCTTGTAGCTCGGGGCTGCCGTAGCCGCAGCTGTTGCCGCCGCCGCCGCGTTTGCTGTGTCGGCCATGGTGGGTGATGCAGATGTCGGGGAAAAAGAGAGGGACAAAGGAGGCGTGGGGGACCAATGTCAAGAGGACATCGCCGCAGACAGCCCAACAGTGGACTACTGATATGTACTATGTAAGATGCTGGCTCCCGCCGTCCGGTTGTGCGGTTCCACGATGTCAAAGTGAGAAGTGAGTGGTGGTGTTGCCGAGTTGGCGATGCCAGCTTGCCGCTTCCCGAACCCATGGGCCGTCAAGGTGCCACACCCAGCTCGCTCAGCCAATGAACGTCCGAGATTCATTAGGCTGCGAGACCCACCCTACCCTTGTCACATTCCAGTCTTAGACGCCTCATTCCAGCAAACTGAACTCTCAATTTTGATCTTTCAACTTTCAGATTCCGACCTCAACTCAGCAGACATCTCATCAGAAGAAGACAGCATTTCGAATTTCAACCCTTTTGCCGCCTTATGGCACACATCACCCCAATACTGGTATCCCTAAAAGATGCACACTGCCCCAAGACTCGCAGCCGAACCTCGGCTTGCAGATGCAGCATGCTGCAAACAAATGCTGTCAGTGGCGTGCTCAAGGCCTCTCTTTGTTCTCAAAACTGGGCTGCCCCGGGCGCCTGCTGCACAGCTCCGGGGCTGGTGACGACTCTTTGGAACGAGTGACATGCCGTTCCACATGCCTGGATGCTTGCTAAAAATTTGTTTCTTCTGCACGCCCGTCTTTGTCTGCCCGGTCCGGTGAGTCGCCCACACACCTTTGTCTCGCATCGCTACGCAGCTGACTCACCAGAGACGCCTGCTTTGAGCCACGGCGTTCTTTCAGCGAGGAAGAAAGGGGAGGTACAAAAGCAGCATGGCCACCGGGGGCTGCGCCGCCGCCCTCGCGTCACCGCCATGCTTCCTGTCCTCGGCTCTTGGAGGCATCCTCTGCGACGACTTCGACTTGATAATATCTTCTGACTCCAGTGTCGAATCCCCCATACGCGATAGGAGCTTGAACAGACCACCTTGTCGTCGCTTTTGCAACTAGACACCATGGAGACTCAAACTCGATCCCGGCCGGAGCTGCGCCCGGTGTGCACCAGCCGCGAGCAGCATTCGGCGTATCCCAGGACGACACCCCTTTCCGCTACGGCCCCGCTCTTCTCGGCTTCAGTGAGCTTACCCAGCCCCATCTACCCGCCATCGCCCAGCTACGACTATGCCATGAGAGCGCACGAGCGAGCCTTGGTCGACAGGCTGGACCGGCCGGATACGCGGGGGAGGCGCGAATCCCATCAGTCGCCCACTACGGCCCGCTCGCTCTCGCCCATCTCTGAGCAGACGACGAGTGCCCGGCGTGGATCGGTCGCCAGCCTGCCCCTGCCACGCGCCCCGGCACCATCTCCTCGGTCCCCTAGCTTCGCTCAGTATCCTGGTCCCCAAACCATCGCGGCCCAAACCAGAGAGATCCTTCTCCGTGGTTTGCCGGACGTCCTGCCTCGCTCGCCGCGCTCGCCGCTGGAACCTGCTAGCGCCACCGACGACCGCCGCCGCTCGATGCCGCCCTGGTTTCCCAGCGCACGGCGGAGTAGCCAGCAAATACGAGAAGAGCTGCAGAGCTGGGGCCGTGTCTATTTTGGCAACAGCTCCATCGCCGACTGCTTCGTGGCAGCTGTGTCTCTTCGGCGACACAGCGACAGCTCTTCGGCTGACGAAGGTGCAGCAGCGAAGGAGAGCCCAACGAGCGAGAAAAACAGGGTCACCATCCGTGCACGCGTGCGGCCGTGCGCGCTCGATCGAAAGCCTTTCCTCCTCCGGCGGACATTCGATATGGACGAGCTCAGAGCGACCATTCCGGAGCCGCCACCCGTCTCAGCAGGGCCCCGGCGGCCGTCAACCGAGCTTTCCAGCCGGAGCCCCCTCCCAGCCAGCCGGCGACGTTCCTCGGCGGCCGCCAGCGCCAAACACGGCTTGGACCTCGACAGGTCCCACGTCCAGAGCACAAATACAGTGCCGATTCGTAAGTCACCGCTCGGCCTCCGCAATCATTTAAACTCTGCTAACGGCCCTTCTAGACCTCAAGTACGCACGCGCCTTCCTGCCTGTTTTGGCCGCGCTTCTGTACTCGGGCCACATCCGCAAGGGCGATATCATTGACCTGCCCCTGCCCTACCCCGAGGCGTGGACCCAGACAGTGGCACATGTCTACACGGGCCAGGGCGAGCTCACTGAGGCCATCAGGCAGAACATTCTGTATCTGGGAGGTAAAGTGTGACAATCGGGTGGGGAGGCATACCACATTATTCTTCTCTTCTGCCGTCATGGCCACATGATCTGAATTATGCTTTGACTACTAATTTGTCAATGTACATTCCTTCTGGCGGGCTTTGTCCTGTGCTTTCAGTACGTCTCTGGCACAATTCTACCACTGATGTTCCGCTTACCATTGCGTTGTAAGCCGCTGACCACTTGCTGCTGGTTGTCCTAGATGGCGTGCTCGAATTTGAGCCGCCCATGGTGCTGTACCAATGTTTGGAGCCAGAGAGCGTGTGCGAGAAGGAGCTGGGATGCCGACCTTAAGCTCATCGGCTAGTCCCGTTCTCCTGGGTTCTGGCCCATCCGATCTTATCAGGTGTTCCAAACTCAAAGCAAGAGTCAAAGCTCAATCGACGAGTCCAGACCTAGAGCCGCCAACCCCCTCACCTTTCGACTGCGGGGACGTTTACACTTCGGGTTGTGGTCCGTGTTGTATGAGCACTTCACATGAAGGTTGTCCACCTGGCCCCTTCTCGTTAGGCACTCATCGCAACGCCCTCCACACCGTGGTTGTTGAGTGCGACACCGAGCATGAGCCGGGCCATCCAGCATAGCGGAAACTCAACTGCCACCCACGGTACGCCATGACTGCAGCTCCGGTCCGTCGTCCGCCTCTTTCGACATCCGTCTCATCGCCCAGCATCTTCCGCCGGCCGATGGACCCCGTCCCGGCCCCGTTGGTGTACATCAACGGCTGGCATGGCGTGGGCAAGCTGACGGTCGCCGAGTGCTTGACGCTGCTCCTCGGCAGGGACAAATCGCTGCTCATCGACGTCCGTAGTGTAGGCCGGGACGGTTCCACCACCGGCGGCAACTGCTGCCTCGGCGCGAATCGGCATCGCCGCAACCGGCACCGGCACGAGCACAACTTGCTCCTGACCCCCGAACACCCGCACTACCAGGCGTTCGACCCGGGCCTCGAGCTGGATCTGGCGCCCCTCAACCTGGCATCGCCGCTCGTCTCGCCCTCCACCACCCGCTCCGCCTCTTTCTCCTCCGACTACACCACCGACAGCCCCGACACGACAACAACCTCGCCAACCCTCTGCCCCAACCCCTTCCCACTGCCGCCACTGCCGCCACCGGAGGCACCACGTGAGGCAGTAGGAGCCTCGCAAGTCACAACCCCTACCAACCAAGCACCACCACCCACCCCAACGCCAGAGGCGGATCAAACGCCCACCCTGACTCCAACACCAAAACCGGATCAGACGCCCATCACCACACCGATCACCTCACCCATCACCGTGCCAACACCGCCAGCCACCCAGACGCAGTCGCCATCCACATCCACATCCACATCCACATCCACACTCACCACTGCACCCATCACCGCACCCATCCCCACACCTGCCACCCAACCACCCCCACCAACCCAAATACAACCAACATCTACACCATGCAGCCTAGAAAACCTCCTCCGCCTCCTCAACACCCCACCCAACCGCACCCGCCTGGCCGTGCTCCCCTCCTACGCGCCCGACACTCCCTGGGGACGAGCGGCGCTGCATCTGTTTGAGACGGCGGCGGCACGGGCGGGGAGGATGTTCGTTTGTGTTGAGCTGAGGTGTGAGGCGGGTGTTTATCGGGCGAGGGTTTTGAGTCGGAGTAATAAGGGTGGGAGTCAGGGTCGGGGTTTGGGGGATAGGGATAGGAGGGGGAGTGTTGCGTCGTTGGGGTTGGGGACGGTGCCGGTGTCGGCGTTGGGGAGGGAGGTGGGATCTGGATCTGGGTCTGGTTCTGGGTTAGGTGACTCGGAGGGGAGGGAGGTGGAGGCGGGAGGTGGCTTCGCTTCGGCGGCTGGGTCGGGTTCAGGTTCGGGTACGGAGTCCTGCTCTGGGTCAGGGACTGGGACTGGGTCTGGGAGTGGTTCTGGTTCGACGTCAGGGGTGGGCTGTGGTTCCGGGATGGAACCGCCCAAGGGGAGGGTTCGGAGGGGCCTGAGCGAGAGTTTCGTGGCGTGGTCTGGGCCGGGGAGCGGGTACGACGGTGCGAGGGCGAGGGGGTTGAGCCTGCCGTATCCTGGGACTGTCACGGCGCCAGGACAAGAGGTGCAGAGGATGTGGCGGACGGATGGGCAGGGCCTGGCGGTGCCGGCGAAGGCCGGGCTGATGGTCGACGTCACATGTCTCCCTGCTTTCGAGGCGGCGCTGCAGATTGTCGAGTTCGTGCGGACGCTGGAGGCCGAGAGGGATGCCGAGCTGTGCAGCCCGGCAGCCCGTGCTGCCACGACGCCGGGCGAGAGCTTGGAGCGGAAGGAGTGGATAGGGCCGGGGGAGTAAGGGTGCGCTTTATATCTGGGGCGTCTCTGGAAGCCCGGTTCCGAATTGAAGGGGGGAGAGCCAGGACGGCATCGCCTGGCACCTATACGCTCTCTACCGAGGCTAAGCACAAGACCATCGCGGCACGTCCTATTGGTCTTCTCCCTCACCGACCAGCCAAGCGAGACCACCTGCGAGCCACACCGGTCAGCAAGCCGCGCCGCTTCAGATCACAAGGTCGAGCCGGGAATGGACCCTGACCTTCCGCGAAGCCGGGTGTCCCGGCACAGCATCCGTACGGCGTCCATGTATATTGCCCGGCTCTGCCTCGTTTTTGTTCCACAAACCATCTGCATGGGGGGACGGGCCGTGGCAGGTCAGGCTGAGACACAGCGTCCAGAGCAGGATCATGGAATGGCACGTGGCGGTCAAGCAAGGGATGGGAAGCACGGCATCGGCAGTCAAGGGCCCGTCGACTGGGGCTGATCTATGAATCCTCTCCCTCCGGCTACCACTCCCGGCTCACTTCCGGGTTTGCCCGGGGCCTTGGGTGTGGCTCGCGGAGCCAGACCGAGTACACCGAGGTCAGCATGAGTTGAAGTTATTACACCTGGCTCAGGGGTCATTGACCTTTTGGCCGTACGGAGTGAGTGGCTCAGGGCTCTTTCGTCTTGCCAGCGCGAGCCACCGCGCACGCTTGGAGGCTGGAGGGTCCTCCGGCACGGCATCCCGCAGACAGGCCCACGACAGCTGCAGGAGGCCTTCTAGAATGTGCCCGACGTGCAGGAGATAGTGTGGGGGAGGCGGCCGGGGAAGAATCAAGGTTGAACCGGATCTTGGCTTCGACCAGGGCATGTGTCACTGAAAGTATTTAATGCCTCCCGGCGTAACGGTGCAGTTATGAGGCAGTTCATATCAGCGTAGCGTTGGGGACATAGTACCTATGGGATGGTTGTAGTTTAGTTAAGTGTGTGAGATATCCAGACCGCTGAGTGCTGTCAGAAGGTGTTATGAACTTGTCGAATCTTACACGACAGAATACCGCCGGCGTGTTGAAGTCTTCAAAGCTGCTATTCCCCGGAGATCGAACATGCACACACCATCTCCAGTGACGTGGGCTTGTTCGGGCGATTCACACTCTATGTCCCCCGAGTCCTCGCATCCCGCTACATGTAAATGCTACACATGTATCCTCCTCTCGGTCATCGCACTCTCTGAAATCCTGCGTAACGTACCCCCCCTCTGCAGGCTCACGCACGCCAACATACACTTCGTCCCCCGCCACTCCTTCAATTTCACATACTCACCCCCGGCGCAATCCGTCTTGCAAGACGAGAGTCCGGAGGCCGACCAGGAGGATGACGCTTACTCGACCTCTCACCAACGACCCCATGCTCAACTTCGACGATCCCTCCACGGCAACATCCGTGACACATGCGGGGCATGATGAATGTACTTGATGGTACATTGAGAGGGAAAAACAGGAACGGCAGTCATCTCCGTCCCCTCTGATCGCCATCGCGGGCCGAAATCCTCTGCAGTCAAAAGCGCTCTGAGCGCCGACCACTCCACCGACGATCACAGTGGACACATGCCGGGGTCAAGATGCAAGACGATCGACATCAGTTGCGGTCTTGTGGAGGAATTTCTCCGTCTCGAGGCCAAGCTCCATTGCAATCTCGTTGCTGCAAGAGTGATGCTCGGCACAAGCTGCAACGCTGCACGGATATATCGAATGCTAGGCCGACACCGAGGGCTGCGTTATCAGACTACAAGGCCGTAACTCTCTGACATTCCCATCCATCACCAACTCCCGGCTGCCGTGCAACGACACAGAACAGACGAGACGAATGCTTGTGCCCTCGTATCACGCTCGCTTGCACTTGTTGGTGGTGTATCAGTAATATCAAATAAAGTGATTGCAAACACCAACCCACCATCTCGGGTCTGGCTTCTTCCTGTGACACATCATCGAAGAGCTTTGCCTCGAAGACACCCGTCTGGCCACTCCTCGGAGGAATAACTACAGCACAATACCAATTCAACAACAACCCGTTCGTTCCAGACTCAAGAAGTGGGAGCTCGCTGCAGCCGCGCAGCAACAATCTGATCAATCACATCCATTCAGGAATGGAAGACGAGGAAAGGGAGACTGAAAGGGTCCTGCATCTCCGAGCCCATCGCCTAACGTACCCAGCCAATCAAATCGGTCCATCTCAATTTCGACCCCACTGGTGCAGCTCACGAAAAGACGCTTTTGGTTGTGTGCATTCCCTTCCTTACAAACCTGGAAAATGCAGATGCAGTGGACCAGAACGAAAAAGATTAGGAAGGAAAGTTCCCCTCATCAGCACACGACAGAATTCGAGGAGGGGGGGGGGAGAAGACTTGCCATGCATGGAACATCTTGTCATCTTTTTTACACATACCTTACGGCAACCGACGCCCTCGGCCCGGCTAAGTTGAGTTGGGCAATTCACCCGAACTCAACGCTCGCTTCATTGTCTCGATTCGTTTCGTTTCCTGCCCCAGTCAAGCGGCCCCAGATTCGCGATCCGCGCCGCCGCCGACCGTTGGTGGTCATTGCTTTTTGCTTTCTTGTCGCATCGCCCGATTCATCACTTCACAAGGGGGGCTTCGGGCCAGCAGGGCTGCCGCGCGGGGCAAAGCGGCTCCACGGCCGAAGTCGCCGAAAAAGCCACCGGGCAGTTCCGAGCAACCCTGAAGGCTTGAACACCTCAACGGCCTGTCTCGTCTCCCCCGGACATCATGACCCGGAATGGTCAAAATGTACAGAGGTGTGTGTGTCTATGAAGAATGTGAGAACTCGAACCGACAGCCAACAAGAATGGTGTCACAACAACCTGCCTGCCGGGCCTTTGACAACGCAGTGCAACCATCCGTCGTGACCTCGACACCCTCGGCAACCGTCATCAAGTGTTGGCTGCTTGGTCTCGTTGCAACCTTCTATCTTGAATCTCAACAATGGAAGCTTCCAGCCACGGGGGGACTCCCTGAGACGTTGGTACCTCTACGATTCCGTATTATGCGCGCAAGAATTCGACAACGACACGCATCAAAACCACTTCCCACACACAAGCATATTACTGATGCTTGCTGCGCTGAGATCAGCCAACGGGCTGGCTTGCAGTCTCGATAAGCGTCTTGGAATCTGCGTCTTCCACAAAAAGGTAGATCAACAAGTTCCAGAACCAGGCGCGGCCTGTGATATACACTTGTGGCTTGCTTCTTCCACGAGTCGCAGAACAGCACAATTGCCGGCGGCACGCATTCGCCTCGAGGTTGCCATGTGCTCGAGACGGGATCCTTAGGTCGAGCCAACAACACGGCACGCCACCAACAGAACAATACAATATCAAATCTCCCCTGGCCTCGAAAATTGGAACCTGAGGTCCCTCATCACACTCTCAGTTGGACGTCTCCCAAGAATGTTGGCGACGCAACCACTCAACCCTCAAAACAACCCACTCATCACCCCTTTTCGGGATGCTCTTGCACACCTCGCCAGGGCTCCAGCCGCACATCTATTAGAGTACCCACCCACCCACTCCGCCGACCTCCGGCGCCGTGCTCGGCTCCATTTTGCGACCGAAGGAGGTGGGTGGGTGCCGGCCGTCTCGGAGCCGGGCTTGGAAGCGGGAGTGTAGCAGTTTGCGGCAGTCTTGTCCATGTCCATGCCGTGCTGCCCCCCCCCACAATGCCGACTTCGCAAGGCCGCACGCAGTGAGAGCACTCTCATCAGGGATGCATGACGCAACCCATCTCCTGCCGTGCCGCGTCCGGTTTGTTTTCTTTGCTTCTATCCCCATTTGTTCGCATGTCGACTGCGTTCCCTTAGGGAGTTTGTTTTACGTTAGTTCTTCCCCGTCCGGAAGCAGGCCTCTCTCGCCTGCGGCCGCCCTGCCCGCCCTGCCCGCCCTGCCCGCGCCGAGCTGCCTCTCGCTGCCGCCTGCGTAACGTTAACCCCCAAACCTGCCACCTCTAGGAATTTTCCAGAGCCACGGCCGAGCCGTGACGGGCGCGCGGGCGTGCAGATCGCTTGCCGTGACGATGGCGCCAATGGCGGGAAGCCCTGCATCGGAAGGCCCTCCCCCAGTGCTGGCTGAGGTGGCATTGTGTGCAGGCCTGGGACGTCGAGGCCGGCGGGTGCGACATCCGGCATATTAGCAGCTGTATGGGCGGGCTGCACTGCGGCAGAGAAGAGCAGAAAGATTCTCGAAACGGGATCAAGAAGGGAGTTGTTTTGGAGCTGGTGTCGAGACAGCTGGCAAGTTTGTTTTGTCATAACCGACATCCAGGCATGCCTGCGTTGATAGAGATGGGATGGGGAGAGATACTTGCCTGGTACTTTGGCCGTTTCCATCCGAGTACCCCGTACGGTATCTCTGATGTCTCCGCAACAAACAACCTAGCGGGGTTGTTCGGCTTGTCTGTTTCCACCCCTCCCGTCCTGTTCCCTCTGCCCCTCACCCACAGTGTCTCCAATGCTCACCATCCAGGCCGAGGACGATCTCTGAATGGCCAGTCACCTGGATGCTGACCTTGAGCACATGCGCGTAGCCGATACGCTTGCTAGCCCAGTCTGGAACCACCATCTTACGGCACTGCCACCAGATCGACTTGTCCGCGTGCGACGACCGTTCATCGTCGACTCTGGCCTCTGTCCAGTTCTTGCTGGTTCCTCGGAAAGCGTCTGAAACGGCCGTTAGAGAGCGCGACAGCAGAGCTCCCCACAGCATCCCGCTCTGCTCTGGCGTTTCCCCTCTCCCAAGATGCACAAGACAGGTCTTCCTTACAGTAGCCTGATTATATCTGCACGACATGCGTGCGCATCTTTCATGGCGCCGTGGGTCCAGCAGACGCAGGTCCGAGAGAAAGGGGTTAGGCGTCGTCCCATCGGGGGGAGGGGTAAACAGCAGGCTGTGGGGAGGGGGCGTGGGCGATCTGGTGTCGTTGGCGTCGACACTGGATTCACCCTCGAGGCGTGAGAGAAAAGACTGGTTGCTTGAGGTTAACGGCAGGGATCGGGCGGCTCATTCTTGCATCGTCAGGGATGGCGGACGTTGTTTCGCGCGCAGCAGTCCAGATTGATCACCCCATTCATCCCCACCACATCGAGCGTTAGCGGCTTTTAGATCGATGCAGATTGACGATTTGGTCGATTGCGTTTCTTTAGCCGCGTCCCTAGTGGATCGGGGTTGCATCGTGTGATGGGGGGTTTCATGGCTCGTGTTGGGGGACGGGATGGTGTGGATGAGATCGGACTCTTCCCACAAACAGGTTGGCGATTGGTAGACACCACTTTCACTGAAGAGAGGTCGCGTGCCGGAGTGCCAGCGAGCATCTGAGTCGAGATGCGCGAAGGGATGTCGTCGAACTCTCTGGAATCGCTGTGTGTCAGCAGACCATGGATGGGAAGAGGGGAACTCAAGACTTTCAGGCTTCCCATCCGCTCGGAGACCAGCTACCGAAGCAGCCAAGCCTACTGTAGGTACTCTTTCTAGTTTCGTCATTCCTGTTTTTCTGCAGGCAAGTGGAGCAGTCCCTGAATGTCGTCCCTTCCTCCAGTCGCAGTCTTCTCGCAGCCTTTGGGTCTCGAAGAGGCAGGAGCAAGTCGTCTCGCATGCGGGATGGAAGGGACATTTCAAGTTGTTGAGACGGGCCCTTTTGAGTTACTAGTACAGGGTAAAAGACAGGGTTAGTGGCCACGACAATGTGTGCCTCGCAGATCGGAAACCTTCTGAGCTTGATTGTCACCAGCAATGACCGGTTTGTTTCCAGATGCGAGGTGTGGCACCCCGAATCCCATGTGTGTGAGACATTTCCGTCATCGAGGTGCTCGCTGACTACCCGACTAGCATGATCTCCAAACTCAGCCTCTTTCAAGACTGAACATGCCGCGCCATGGCCTGCTCAGGGAGGGTGGATGTGGAAGATCCAAGATGGAGACTGTGAACTCCTTGGGACGCTGAGGTAAGGTTCCTTGCTGTGTCGTCCGATCGTCCAAACTCCCTCCAGTACACGCTACGCTTACGGAGTACTTCAGGCTCAAGGCTCAAGCAGCGAGCAAGCCCTTGCTGTTGTTGCACCCCAGCTACCGAGACTCCCTACCTTGACCTTGTTACCCTACCTCGAGCCTACCACACGCTATCCACACATGGGGCGTTCGTCTTGGAAGCGGGGGCAACCAATCGCGTCGGCAAGCCATAAGATCGCTCATGCGTAAGCCCTGCCAGGGCAGTCGAGGGCTGGTCCCATCTTGCAGAGGGGGGGGGGGCAGGGTGGAACGTGGGGGGGAAGCAGGGGAGTGTACGTTTGAGTGTGGCTGCTGTAAGGTTATTTGATATCTTCCGGGCCCCAGGAGGTTACCGGAATGGTGTCTTACTACAAGTCTGCTCTGCATGAGATGGTGTCGAGGTGCGGGCGAGGGCTAGGTACTCAGGCTAGTGGTTCCGATGGCGAGACGGGGAGGATCGTTCAAGCTCGGCTTAGCAAGATGGCTGACAGATAGGATACGATGCCATCCTGTCTTACATACGCCCCCCTTTCTTGCCCAACTGGTCGTGAGACCATGGAGAGCCAGAGATCTCTTGAATGGAATGGGAGGCCTCGCTTGCTGAGGCGTACTTAGCACCAACCTTACACCTGGTTCCCACCCTCCTAGATAACATGCTCTGGAAACTCGTGTCCGCCCAGCATCATCGTAGGTAGACACATGCCGTGGCCAAGGCATGCCGTGTCACCTCGACCCCCTCTGAGCCAAGATCAACACCATCAGCTCCGAGGCGTTTCCAGGGCAAACGCACGATGGCGTGCATTGGCCTGCCGTGCTACCTGAGGACGGAAACGATCAGCCCAGTGTAGCCGGATTGGGCTGGGTGTCTGTTTCTGATTGGTCAATTGTTTCCATTTCAGTCTCGATGACCAAGCTGAAGTCTCGACCATCGTGTTATTGTGCGGACCACACCTCCTATCTGTCAATCTAGATCTACCTCTACGGGGCCGTCTAATGCACCAAATGCCCTTTCCTCAGACCCTCGTGCCATGATCTGGCCCGGGCTGGGATCGTTTCCTGCTTCAACTGCAGAGAACCCCCCTTTTGATGCCTCCTCGGCAAGGAAGAACACCGCGCCAGTGACACTCCACATCCCACACGAGGCCAGTCCTTCCCTCCATTCTGTCCTTGCCAAATACCATTAAGATTTGGACATCGGCGTCTCGTTCACCAAGGACAGCCAACCCCTCATCCCAGGGGCCCAAGAAAAGAAAAACACACAGAACCGAAAAAAACGAAGCGAACTTTTGTTTTCCCAAAACTCAGCCCAGCCTCCCACCCTGTATTTTATGGTGCCCTCGAAAAATGAAGATGCGCCCTTGAAATGGGTGACCAAGATCCACAAAAATCCCACCTCCTAGACCGAGTCGAGTCCTGTTTAACCTCGACCATGACCAAAATGAAATCCATACTCCTCCCCACGAATGCCGCCTCAGTGTACCGGTATTTGCTGATTGCTGGTGTTTGGGTAGACGATGTCCGCCGTCACAGTACACCCAATAAATTCGTGCTTCTGTGATGCCATGGCCATGCGGCGGGCCTGGGAAAACCGAGGGTGCTGCATCGCCTTGGGCAGATCCGGCCCAAACGGCGGCGTCGCCATGCTCTGGTGGCGAGGCGGCTTCTCCTGCAGGCGGAACGTGTTGTGCTCGTCGCCGTCCTCACGGCTGCCCCAGGAAGTCTGTGATCTTCGAGTCAGAAAACGTGGCCAACCTCAGTAAAATAAGACGCATGGATGCATACCTCCTTGAGCGTAAACAGCGCCCACAGCTTGATGAGGCCGTGGAAGTAGCCAAACAGGATGGACACGGGCAGGAACATGATGTCACTCGGGTTCTTGCGGAACAGCCCAACCAGTTTGACTACTTTGGTAAAACCAAACATCCACGCCATCTCGGCCCCGAGAAGCAGGTACCGGTTCCTGGGCTCCCACGTCTCCGTACCCCACCAGCACGAGAAGAGCAAGAGAGGGTCGACCAGAAACGCCAGCGAGGTGAAGGTGGCAATGTGCAGCGCGTACGTGCACCACGGCTGCTGGCTGTAGGGCGAGAGAGTACAGAGGTCAGCAAAGATGAACACTCAAATTGCAGATAGGGGAGGATGAACATACGTGAGCACATATCTCTCGCGCACGAGACTCGTCCAGTTGCTCCGCCAGTTGCTCCGAGCCCAGCGCGAGCACTGGTACAGGAACTTTGTGCTGTTCTCGAGGGTCGTCTCGATCTCGCACTCGGGCTCGTACTGTATCCAAGTCTTCCACTGGTGAGCCACCAGCCACCGCGTCACAAAGTTGTCGTCGTCGGCATTGAGGATGTACCTTCCCCACTTCTCGTTCTTGAAGTTCCCCAGGAAGCTGTAGCTCTTGAGGATCTCGGTCCGGTACGCGCCCGTGCGCCCGGACATGCACGACGTCCCGCCGTCAATGTTGTGCGTCGCCGATATCTCAAAGTTGCGCCGCTCAATGTAGGCCGCGCCCAGCCAGTTGAAGACGCGCGTCGCCACGTCCCCGTCCGTCACGCGCTTCACCCGCTGGCACGTCCCGACCCCGCCCATCTTGTCGTCCTCGAACGGCGCCAGCAGCCACGGCATCAGCGTGGGCGGCCACTCGACGTCGTCGTCGGCCATGACCGTAATGGCCGTCCTGACGTGGTCGTCCTCGAGCGCCTTGCACACCTGCAGGCGCTTGTTGGCCTTGTCCACGTGGAGCACGTCGATCTCGACGGGCGACGCGGGGTCGGGCATCCGGAGCGTCGCGGCGACCCGGCTCAGCGCTTCGTGCTTGTTCCACGTCGTCACGAGCACCAGCTTGGCCGGCTTGCAGGCCAGGATGCTCTCGAGCGAGGGTCGCAGCTCCTCGGGCCGGTTGTGGATCGTCGGGATGACCACCGTCACATCTTCCGATGTGTATCTCGGCTTCTCCCAGTTCGGTTGGACGGACTTGTAGGTCCAGTGGCTGATGCAGTGGACAATGAGCCGCACATAGCGATGGAGCCTAGAAGAGTCTGTCAGAAACCTGGAGTCAAACATCGAGGACGGAACCACGCCGCATGGGGAGTCAGCCGGGAAAAAATAACCATACCAGAGTATTACGTGAAACACGGCCCAGAATTTCGCGGACCAGAGAAAGTCCAGTCTCGGAATTACAATATCCATTAATGCAGGCATGTTGGGCAACAAGCAAGAAAGGCGATTGCTCCAGCAACTGAGGGTGCTCTCTAGGGTATATTCCCAACTCTAGAATAGCTTCTTCTTGATCTTCCGCGCCTCAGCAAGCAGTTGTCGCCGGACTGCGGATCGAGGTCGAAGGGGAAAGAGGGCGGCCAAGGCGAGTAGTCGAGGCCCTCGATATGCCGTTTGGGCCGCCGCGGGTCGGAGGAAGAGCGAGATGAACGGTTCGGGAAACCAGGAGACGGCACGGCCGTGTCATGGGATTCGAGGCGAGCCGTCGGGAGGGCGGGAGGGAGGAAGCTCTCTCGCATCGGACACCTCGCCGGGACTGAAGATAGCCCTTTAATCTGCGTAGAGAGGTCTGGCGGCGGCGGGAGGCCAAACAAAACGACCGGCACAGGCGACTCCTGCGGTAGATGCCGTCGAGGGAGGGCGCCTGGGGGATGACTGTACACGACGAGACGGAGGGTGATCAAGAAAACAAAGCCATTGCCAGATCAATGATTCCTTTTCCCCTGTTGAACAATGAGAGAAAGAAAGAATAAGAGAAGAGAGGAAGAGTCGATAGCAGGTATGGCTCATGAGGTCTAGACTCGGGAGGGGATGCCGAGATATATAGGCAAGCAGACGACTCGGCGAGGTAGGCGACGGTCACTGAACAGCCTGCAGATGTGCCTGTGGAAACAGAATGACAAGGGAACGAATGGCAGCTCGATATGACCGGCGAAAGACAGCTGCCAGTTTGAGAAAGAAGACGACGGTACCTGGAAGTACTCGACATCGGCCGCGGGCCGGGAAGTGCGTCTTGTGCATGTACCGCCTCGGACATGTCCACCCGTGGACGATGCAATCTTAAGGGTGCAGCCGGTACCCCTCATACCCCCCCCTACATTGGCCTGCTTTAGCTGCTTTTAAATACCTCCTTTGCTGCGCGGCTTCTCGTTGCAGTGGAAACGCAGAAAGGCAGGCGAGACGCGGGAGGTAAAATGTAGGGCAGGGTCCCATGTCCTCACATGCAAGATGTTGCAGAGATTGGTCGAGGAACCGCAGCACGCTCGGGTCGCCGTAGCAAGCCAAGCGATGTCGAATCGAGACGCCAGAGGGGTGGCCCTACCCAGTGCAACCCCAGGGCTTGCCAAGGCCGTTGGGGCGATGTTCCATTTTGGGGTATCTCGCGCAGGGAATGCAGTGCAGCATGCCCAGAGAGGAACCCCAGACGAGCAGCTTTTTTATTTCTTCCATGCAAGCGAATTAAAGGTTCCGAGTGAGAATCGCCGCAGGGTCTTCGTCGAACGATTCCTCCTCTCTCGAGAGCTTCATCAGTGCGAGTTTGGCGTTGGGTCCAACCTTGAGCATGCGATGTGTTACCCCGCCAAATCGCCGAGTGAGGATGCCAAATACTGCGGAGTCGGTGCTCAGATCCACGAATCAGTTGAAAAGAGGGGGGCTTGAGGAGGTACCCTGAAAGTACCCGGGCGTTTGAGGATTGCACTCCACGTGAGAGTTTGTTCCCGACGGCCGAATCGCCTGTGCTCTGTCCTTCATACTCGTTCCCTTGCAGCAGGCCTCACGCCTCATCGTGGCAAGAGAGACGTGACCTCTGCGCGTGTGTAGCTCTGTTTGGCCACCAGTCTCTGCAGGGGACCCCCCAATTGATCGACTGCGCGGTTGAGGTCGATATATCACATCGCGAGCTTGGAGGCACCCGAGCCGTAATTGGTGAAGAAACGTCCCGGCCTGGTCAATCAGAGCCAGAGCTTCCACGGTCCACAGGGGTCTAGCATCAGCCGGCAGCAGTCGTTCAGTGAGCCCCGTCGTCTGATGGTATTCTTGGGCCTTGACGAGCTCGAAGCACTCCTGCATGATGGCGCCCCCTGTGGTCTCGCCAGTTCATTCTCGCCGATGGACACGGGATCCGTTTGTGTACAGTGTACAGCAAAGGCGCGCGGCTCATGGTGCTCTTCCACCAGTGACGCGGGGCGACTGGACATCGCACCAAAGGGTGGCCGCGGGCGGAGACCACTAGCGGAGCTGTGGATCGCTGTACTTCTTGGCGTCGCCGGGGCAAGGATCGTGATTGCTGTGCCGCAGACTCTCCCTCCAGGGACTGACGAGAATATTCGCGTCAAAAACAGCCAGGAAGAGCAGTTCTTGCCAGCCCCATCGCCAGTCCGACACAACGAGGCTGTCTCATGGATCGTGACAGCTTCCTCAGCCGTCTCGGATGCGGGGGTGGCGCGGATGGGAGAAGCGATCGGCCGAAGCCACCCGCGTCGAGCTCCGCCGTTGCGAGTGGTGCCGCGCTGTTTCTTCCCGCGCCGGAGCCGGTTTCGTCCGGCCGTGACGGGAAGGGTTTTGGGTGGCCCGGCTGGGGCACTACCTTCCAGTCTGATACTGAAGCTGTGCTGTCCGCGCCGTTTGTGCGGGTCCGGTTCGCCGTCACAAAATCCCGAGTTGACGGCCGCAAGCGCTCGGCGTTGACACAATACCCGTGAGCGATCCGCAGTTATTTCCGGCCATTGTATCCACAAATCGGGACGGGACTGTTCCTTTTGCTCTTGTTCGTTCTCTCGGTCTCGACGGACGGGTGCAAGGGCCGTTGTGCTCTCTTGTTGACCAGAAGGGTCGACCTAGGACCCGCCCGTCGGCCCGCAAAGCGGGCGGGGAGTTCGGACGGGCTCGTTGATACTGTAGGTACCTGCACCTGCCCGGGGTGCCAAACAATTTGAGTTCTGCCTGTATGGCCTGTACCAACATGACAAGGGCTGTGATCAGCGATGTCGAAGATGGCCGGGGGGTGGCCCTTGATCAGGGTCTTTGGGGCCCTCAGTCCATAGGTATCCCGAAGACCATCCCGTCGTTGGCAACACGGCGACTCGCTTGACAGCTGTCTCGCTCATTGCCTGGCACACATAGGAGTACCGGCCTGCCGACCGACGCCATAACGGAGAGGTTCCGACCGGGAGGCGTTTTGCCGGTATGTGCGCAATATGCCGACAGAGCTGTTTGGCGCATTGAACCGGATGATGGTACAGTAATGAGCCGGGTGCTGAAACCGAAGGACGTTGGACCGGGAGTGATGCCCGGTCCGCGGTGGGACTCCGGAGGAAGCATGATTGAGGGAGCGCTCAGGCTCACGGGCGCTAGCTCACGGTTGGCATGGCGATCTCCCGGCCACGCTGGAACCGGTGTGACGAGCCAGAGGAACAATGTTTGGTTGCCGCCATCTGTGATGGATTCGGTCGTGTGCACAGTCCTCCAGGTTGCTAGGTTCGGGAGCGACCGCCTGCCAAGAGCGAATCCCGCGCTGGAAGCCAGGGTTGGGGAGCTCGGTGGGGGCGAGGTCGTCTGATATCGATCCGTTTCTCGGAGGAGGGGACGCAAAGCATTTAGGTATTTACACACTCGAAATAAAGGCGTGCGTCAACAAGCGAGGTTTCTGAACCGCAATTGACGGTGACGAGCTCGTTGAATGATGCCACTGAGGAAGTTGCAGTGTCCTACAAGTATCCGTAGCTGAGGCTGGGAGACACAGTGCAGTGGTCCGTGCTGCTCGAGGGCTCACTTTTTGATTGCAGCCTGGAGCTTTTTGGCAGTTCCTTCCCGATTCTTCACCTCTGTTTTCCCACCCGATTGACGGCAGGAATATGGGACTGAAGAATGGCAGGTACCCCTCTGGGATTGAGCGGGCTTCTTTTCTTTCTTCCCGTCTTTGTTGGGCCGTCGAGCATTGCCTTACTTAAGACACTCGCAATCAACACCAAAATCCAACTCTAAAATTCCACATCCCACAGAACGCCTCCCCGGTCAATCTTCTGGCCGCTCTGGAATATTCCTTGCCGACGAATTGAACCGCCTGGTTCATGCAGTTCCATGGTTCCAAGCCTCCCGGGCCTGTTGACCGGCTCGAAACCGGCCACCGGTTCCAATCCTCCAACATGGCCTGGCCATTGCGCAATCCAGAAACTCTGCTCAACACACAGCGTTTCATTCGCATACATGCCGCTTCGGCTGCCGACTTGCTAACTTCCGACGCGGGCACTGCTTGGACGCATGGGTTTTTGCTCTGGAGCATGACCAAACGCTCACTGGCAGTAGAAAGTCGACGCCGCCGCCGCCAGCAACACACCAGCCACCCCATGACGCACCCGGACGAGCTGTTAGGGCGCAATCTTGCTTCATTTTTGAGCCGCTTTAAGGGCCCGCTGGCGTTGGAACTGCCCCAGGCCCCAGTGTCCATAGAGCGGGTGTACAGGGCTCGGGGAAGCAGGGAGTCGTTTCCGGCCGATGCGGGCGATCTGGTTGATGCGCACCCAAAGCCGTTCGACTTGTGGATCAACCCATGCCGCGGACCTGGAGTGTTTCTGGATAAACTTTTCGCTGCGACCAAGACTCCCGATGAAACCGGCCCAAGCTGATGTGGCCAGGACGGCCGGTTTTGGAAGAGCGGCCGGTGAGCAAGGGGGCAATTTTTTTTTCGAGCAGTATCCTCCCATGACGCTTTGCTCTCGCATATGCTTGGAGACCTGGTGCATATTGTTGCCAAATCGTTCCTTGTCCGGCATCGCTGACGCAAATACACAGGAATTCTGCAGCGAACCCCGGCCTGCCAACCTGCGCAGTGCAGAGCACAGGGTCCGGCGACCGGAACCCTCGACATCTCTTGTTGTCTTGCTGAAGCCGGGGCAGCCCGGCCTTCAGGTCGACCGGTGTGACATCGATGGGTTGGCTCAAACAGACAACGGAAACGGGTCCCATGGTCTGACCGCGGCGGACGGTCAAGCACACTTTAGGTCCCGCGGACTGTCGGGGTACGGGAACCGGGCGGCCTCAAGTGTTGCCGTGGGAGTGAGTGCATCCCACCTTGTTCAGGAAGTTGGGGCACTCTGGGTCAGCCGGCCATGGCCAGTGGCTGCCCTGCGCGTGCTTCATCGAGTCCTCCACACAAGGGTGTTCCTCAAGGCGAGTAGACAGCCGACTGTCTCTATGGCAGGTATCCCGACATCTCCCCATTGTGGCAAGTGCCACCTCAGAAGCTCAGTTATCATTTCCCTTCTCAGTGGTCACAAGCTGCCTTACTCCCACTCGGCAGCGCGTTTGAAGGCGGCAATGATGGGGCGGGAGCCGGCCGCAGTGGCAAAGGGCTTCCTCAGAGGTATGGTCCTACGGGGTGACAAGACATTGGAGGACCTGCCTCACAGGATGCTCGAACTCCCTCGCTTACTTATTATTGACCATTCAGTGACAGTCACGGGAGTCACCAGGGCCAGAAGTATTTCCACGCCCAAGGACGATGGGCCACCATCTGCGGCTGGCCACCTACGACACGCAAGCTGGGCGCCTGACTCGTTATATCGCACGGTCGATCACCATCCGGCCGTCTGGTTACGCATACGTCGGACCGTCGGCCTCTGGTCACCAACCCTTGAAGCGCTGCGGGATGGGCGTCGCCACTCCAAGCCCCTCATTCATTTTGATCGACGACATTGGCCTTCGCACAAGGTTCCCCGCGTTCTTGGGATTCCAGACCCGTGGCTAGCAGCCAATATCTGAGAGATAAGCCGCCACTCACACGGGTGGCAGGCTTCGAGAAGGCGTTGCGGGGAACTTTGAGCTACATGGGAGTACGCTTCGATGTCCGTGGCCTGAAGTTGGACCCGAGGCCAGGCGTCACCGGGCAGCTCACTACATATTCTGGGAGTGATGGCTCGTTGCCCGAGAGATCAACCTGAGGATCCGTGTCCTTTCTCCCACCATTGAGGGCCCTGGTTCATGAAGCCTCGAAAGGAAGTGACGGGCGTTCATTCGATATCCCATCGATCCCGGGATGCCGCTCCAGGTCATGTCGAACGTCATCTGGAGCTCTCATTGGCAGCAATGGCGATCTCGCAGACCCCAGCCAGCATCATATTGCAATGGCGGCTTGAGAAACCCTCTTTCGACGCGGGGGTTCCGGTTCACAGGGCCGAACCGCTCTGCCATGGCACATCTAGACACCGGGGGGTGAGCAGATCGGAGTGGTGCTGCAGCATGTCCGTCCATCTGGATTAGCCCTCTGCATTCTCGGTCGAGTGACGCTTCTGCCGCAGCTGGAAATGCTCGGATTAGTGCCCGGGTCCGCGTTGGGACGAGGAGGAGGAAGCTGGCGGCGAAGCCCGTTACCATGGCATGTCTATACCCATTTGTCGGGAACAAGCTCACTGAAAACGGCCAAGCTAGCCGGGACGGAGCGGGCCTTTCCTTTGTTGCCACTGTTGAAGTGGCTGATCCCTTCAGGTTATATTCGGACGTCCTCCCTTGCCGCGCCTCTGGGGTTGGTCTGCTTCCGTTTAGCTTCGGGCTACTCCCTCTGTGAAGACAAGAGACGATACATATTCTCGAGATCTCAACTGTGGAAACAGGTCGGTCCTAGATCATTTCGGGACAAAAAAAGGACGTGGGTGGTCTCACGACGGTGGCCAAACTGACTGGATGCTGGTCGGAGTGCGTCGGCACTTACTCCGAGAGACGGGTTGAGTTGATGCCGGCAGTGGGTTCTCGCCGCGGAACAGCCTGCCGTGCTTCGTACGTTACTGGCCTCCGGGGGTGTGTTTGTTCGAGGCTGGCCGGAGCCGATCCCACCCCCTAAACGACGGCGGGCCTGCTCGTCGGGCACACTGGAGGATCCGCGGAAGAAGCGGGACGCCGGTCAGCCTTACGTGTTGATGAAGTTAGGAGCGCGGTGCAAAAAGTCGAGGCAAAGGAGGTTGGAGAGTCGGGAGCGAGGTGACCCAGGTGTCGCGAGTCCTGATCTTGCGGCAGCCTTCGTCTTGCTTCTCCTTCGTCCTGCTTTCCCTTCGTCTTGCTTCACCTCGTGTTCTTCCCTCACTTTCCACCACTCGAACTCCTCCATTTCAATGTCGTTGACGCAAACCGTGCTTGGGGCAATTAGAGGGTCGGCACTGGACGTCGCTGAACGCGAGCTTCGCCGAAGTGCTGCTGCAGGGTGGCCCGCTGTGTGGGTTTCGAGTCTATCCGTTGCCGTTGTAGGAATACTTCAACATCAAGGTCGAGATGGCGTCGTTAGGCACAGGGTATATGGATATCCCACACAGACAATGCAAACGCTAGATATCGGCTCATCGACACGGCTTCCTCCACTGACGTTCCTCTCTCATCAACGGAATCGGCGGCAGTGCTTCCAGCGGCCGATCAAAACCCGAGGATTGACGAGGAAGGCTCACCAGCGACCCATTGCCCTCACCTCGCATCAAGACAAACGAAGCGCTTGCGAGGAGAGGAGTTTTCGCGAAAAAGTCTCAGTTGGCCGGACCCCCAAGTACAGAGCACCAGCGGCCGATCTCTTCCTCCTCGGGGATATCTGCTCTCCCGCATGGCAATCGGCGGGGACGAAGACGAGGAGGATAAAAGTTGGGACTGAGTCGGACTGAGGAACCACCCCGAAGGCGCGCTGGTGGACTCAAGACCTTATATATCCTTCCGAGGATTCTCACCAGCCAACGGCCCTGTCAGGTTATCATCAAGAACGGCTTCCTCTTTTCGGTCGTTGCCGCAGGCCCCGGGGAACCAGCCATCTTCGCCACGGCCACCGCCTTTCCTCTGGATGTTCACCCCACCAATTGGCCGTTCACCGCCCTCCTGTGCATCCACTGGATGATCCCGGCGGACCCCACCAGTGTTCTCCAAAATCCGCAAAGATCAGAGAGGCCCTGTCGTTTCGTTTTGTTTCTGGGAAACATCAGACGACAGGACCCTGAGAAACAAAAACAAAACAAAACATTGAAGAGTGATGCTGCAATGGTGTTTTGCAAACGCAGCACAGAGCTATAGCCCGTCGATTGAACGACGCGAGAACCAAAGCTTTCCGGTTATCAGTGTACCGGTAGCATGCTATTTTTGATGTCAAAGGGACGGGTGGGAGGGGTTGTAAAATCGCGGGGTTCCGTTGCTCGCCGCTCGGCGCAACTAAAGCCACCGGGCACGCACTCGGGGATGGAGCGAGTCGAGAAAGCGCGGCGGCTGGGCCGGCCGAGGCCTTTGCAGCTTGCAAGGGCTTGCCCTCGATGGTTGAGGGGAACAGACAACCATGCTGCTTGATGAATTCGGATCGTTCTCCCGAGCCCTCGTGTTGTCATTGACTCGGCATTCCTGTTTCTTGTACCGTTGCTGCAGAGATGGGATCGCTCTCAAGCAGGAATGTTGATGAATGATGAATCATCAGCGAGGGCAGCAGCAGGGTCGTTGGCGGAGGGAACGGCATCGCGCTTCCGGGTGCGGTGCCCACCACCATCAGATCAGGATCGCCTGTCCCCCCGGCGGGCGCTAGTTATTGACCGCGGCGCCCCTGGAGAATGTGGAGAGAGAGGAGAGGCCGGAGCCAGGGCCATCTTGACCGCCGGCAGCGTCGCGAAGTTCCGTGAGTGATTTTGTTGCCGGTCGCAACCACAGCAACAGCAACACAGCAGCAGAAAAATTCCGCAACCAGCGAGTGTCAGATCGACCTTCTTCTGACTGGCGTCCGTGGTGTTGGTGATGTCTCCGGTTGGCCGTCTTCCTTGCGCCTCTCATCGTATCCAATCGTAGTCAGGCCAGCCCTTCAGCTTCCCGCAGCCGGCCAATCACCCCAAACGCGTGATGGGCAAGAAGCGTGTGGCTGACGAACGCGGTCTTTGCTGACCGCTCACTGGACCGCCGTTTCAAGAGCCCCCGCACCGCCGGCGCACCACAGGCCCCCAAGCCCCCGGCAAGGCACCCTGGCCTCCCCTGTCCAGCCCCTCCTCTTCCCCACAGTCGCACATGCTGGGCGCAAGGGCATGAGGCTGAAATCGGTGTGGTTCGTTGCGTCGATCCCCCGGTGGGTGGTGGGCGGTGGTGAGAGCAACTTCTGTGAGCGGGCAGACTCCGTTGGTCCCGATCGCAGCAGCAGAAAACACATCCCTTTTGGCCGCCGGAATTCTTCATCCCCACCCAGCGACACCCTCTTCTCCTCACTGACATGCCAAAGACATATCACTCTTTGTTTCCGGCAAGCCCGACAGATCGTCTCTGACCCCTTT
This sequence comes from Chaetomiaceae sp. PF1801, assembly GCA_023628475.1. Classification (NCBI taxonomy): domain Eukaryota; kingdom Fungi; phylum Ascomycota; class Sordariomycetes; order Sordariales; family Chaetomiaceae; species Chaetomiaceae sp. PF1801. The sequence continues at coordinate 192,617 of JAMAKQ010000035.1, forward strand.
CCTTCAATTGTCGGGCCACCTCCATCGCTGCTGCGGATCCACGATCGGTCGACTGGACACACGGGCTGCTGCCACTGCGACAGGATAGCAGACTGGATCGATCGCTTGTTGTGCTTTGCTCGAACTTCGTCACGAACGTGTTGCGTTGCGTCGCGGTGTATCTCGGCCTTTTCGGAACCGGCATTCTCGGAACTGGCGCGACGACGAGAATACCCTCATATCCCGACTCGTTGGTCCCGTGACGTCGAACTTTAAATGCTTCTCGAACAGAACCCGGTGGCCGTCTCGATTTCCCGCTCGTCGGGTCGCGCCTGACACGGCGACAGTCGAAACCCGTTGTTGGCCTTGTCTGTGTTTACCCACTGGTCTTTGGTTTTGGGGTTGAACCGCTGGTGGATTGTTTCGGTTGTCGACATGACGTCGTTCGGGGTGCATTCGGGAGGGTCGGCGACCAAGATCACCAAGGCGCGGGGGAAGGTGGTCAAGCCGATACTGAAGAAGCTGTCGCATTCGGAGAAGAATTCGCTGGATTTGGATCGGGGGTGGGATGAGCAGCAGGTTGAGCAGCTGGAGGTGGATGGGTGGGATGGCGGGTTTGGGTACGCGGGGCAGGCGCGAGACGTCAGTTTTGGGTTGGGGGGTGCTGCTGCCACTGGCACTGGCAGACTGAGTAGTGACGGCTTGAATGGGCTGGGAGGAAGTGGCATCCGGGCTGCGAGCATCAAGTTCCATCACCATGGCCGCTCTGCGTCCCAAACATCAGCGGGCAGCGGACCGCGTGGTGGGTTTGTGCATCCCTTTGCGCAGACTCCACGCACGTCGACGCCGCCACTGTCGCTGTCATATGCCAACTCTTTGGCATCATTCGATAATGCGAGGGACTGCTCCCCAACCATTACCGAAAACGACGACGATAACGACGACAACTTCGATACCAGCGCCGTGACGTATCCAAGCCCCCACTCGCTTGCCTATGGCCACGCCCAGCAATCGCAGTCAAACCTAAGGAGGCCGTCACTAAACAGTCAGCGCACGTTGTCGTTTCCCCCCGAGACGCCCGCCACCTCGAAGCCCCCCTCTTTGCGAATAAACACTGGCGGTCGTTCGATTTCCGGCACCACAGCCACTTCGTCCCGTTTTGCGCACGGCAGTCTTCCCAGTGCCAGCCATTCCGACCTTCTCCTCGATTCCCACCACAACCTCAGCAACAGCTTCACCGGCACCATCGACTCGCCCACAGGAAGTTTAGGTGCTGGCAGTGTTATCGCCTCACACTCGCAACAACAACAACAATCACAAATATCGCCCCTGCGAACATCACTCGAGATGGCCGCAGCCGGATTTCCCCGCCTCCGCAGCCGATCCGAGGTCGACACGGCCACGCGGGTCGAGAACATCCGCGCCGCCCGCCGCAAGTTCGAGGAGCGCGAGCGTGTCAAGGAGGAAAAGTACGACCGCGAAATGATCCGCAAGCGTGAACGCCGCGACAACAAGGAGGCAACCCGCATCGAAAAGGGCGAGCTGCCCAGCCGTCCGTCGAACCGCAAGAAGACGGCCACGGGCCTGTCGACCGTCTCGGAGCCCGGTTCATCGAAGCCGCCCAAGGCATCCAGCAGTCCCAGCCTTGGGGTCGGCCGCCGGCACACCGACTCGTCGGCTGCTGTGAACATGACCAAGGGCGAGCGGCAGATGGGTTTCGCCGCACGTCGGTACGAGAGCGTGTCACTCGAGACGCCGCCCTCGTTTGGCGTCACCGTCGACGACGTGCACTTTGAGCAGGCCCGCCCGAGGCGTGGCAGCGGCGCCAAGCGGAAGACCCAGGGGTATTGGCAGGGCTTTCTCCTTTGGCTGAGGACCAAGCTGCTGCGTTTGAGCGCTCGGTAAGCTCGTGTGGGAGTTATCGGTCCCTGCGCTGCTGCGCGGGACACAGTCTTGGTTGGGGAGCTTGGGTTAACAACAGGACCAAGCATCGAGGGTCGGTAACAACACCGCCCACATCAACTTGCTTTGACGCAAGCCGGAACCGCAACAACAACCACACCGACATTCACAACCGCCCACCTACTCGACATTTTCGGAATCATTGCACCGTTCTGGACCGGATCCGCCTTCCCGGCTGGATGACTTTGCGACATCACTTCACATCAACTCACCATTCACACCCTCTTCTCTCCCGGCAACACAGTACACAACGCAAAGCCACGGCGCAGCGCAGCCGTGGCATTTTGCCTAGGATTGCTTTGACAAGGCGTTCAACGGGGCTGGGGCTCCTTTTTCTCCTTCGACGGACACGGAACCGGAGGCTGGCTTCTTTCGACTTTTATGACAACCACATCCTGCGAGGGCGTTTTTGGGGACTTGGGTTTGTTTTTTATTGACCATTCCTTCTTTGGAATGATATTTTCCACCACACTCCTTAACGGTCGTTCACGGTCTGGCTCTGGCTCTGGGATATGGGAACGGGCATGGCTTACGTCGGCATGTGACGACAGGCAGACCATGGTTTGATTTTGGCTTGGGTCTTTCGGGGTCGGGATTTAGAGGGGTCGAGGGATCCCTTAGCCTCGTGGGCTTCGGGAGCCCTAGGGGTTGGATGGGTTGGCATTTGGATCAGGCTGCTGGACTTGGCGAGGCTTTCTGGAAGCAGCCTCATTTTCGGGCCTGGGTATTTGCGTTTTTGCTTCCGGTATTCTTCGCGCGTTCGTTCATGGGTCATTGGTGGGCGGACATGGTCTGGTTGTGGTTTGGGCTGGGCATCATCACTCTCCACGTCGTGGTTGAGTTCACGGGCAGATGGTCAGGGAGACCGGGCCGCCATGGGTTAGGTAGATTGGGAATCTATCTGGAATTGCCCTTGGGGACAACATGCATACTGGACTCAGTGAGTTGATGTTTCGTGAAGTGTGCGCGTGTCTTTCTGGTGAGTGGTGATAACCTAAGGTAAATAGCACCGCACGTTTTTTCTTTCATGCCGTTCCCAATCCCATGCCTTTCTTTTCATTGTGTCGATCTTCGATCAACACCTTTATCCGGTCACATGAAGGTGGTGAACATAAGCTCCATCCCTCACGTCAGCTCATTACCCCTGGTCTCCTGGCCCCCTGTCAGCCGAGGCATTCATCAACAAGTGCGCCCCACAGTCCGAGCTCTCCCCTTGGGGAACATGGGATAGAAGCTATCCTTGCTATCCCAGAACGTGTAACTCGACGTTGCCTGGGGAGATGTTCGCTTTGTGTTACTGATCCTTTGACTTGGACTCCTCTTTCAACCATATCGAACTCGAGACGGCTCGATCGGTCCTTGTTGAAAAACTGAGAAGCTGGATCCCAACTCAAGCATATTCCGAGTCAAGCCGGCTTTGACAAAGGGAACATTTCCATTCGTACAATACAGCCCGGCCATTCTCAAGAGCTAACACTGGTCAGCCAGCCAGTCAGCAAGCCACCGCCACACCGACTCTGACAAACAACCTTGAGAAATCTCGAGACAAGCTCTCTCGTGCCGCCAGATTCCCAGCCATCACCATGGCTCCCACCCGTCGATTCGCGAACCACCCCGGGGCCAGAGAGGCACCCGCCTCTGCCCTGGAGTACCGCCATGAAGAAGACAAGAACCCCGCCTTGCGCGGGCTGCCGCTCGCGATTGCGTCGGTCATGTAAGCATCTTCAGTCGAGCAAAGTCCAGAGTGGCACCAAATCGCTGACCCCTCGCAGCATCCATAACTCGCTATGGCTCCAAAGGCTGCTCTGGCAAAACGCCCGGTTCGGCCAGGCCAAGTCCATCCCCGACCTCGAGCATGTCCACTGGCGGCTCCAAGTAAGCCCCCCGTGGCCACTTACCTGAAGAGCCAAGTTAACAATGGCCAGCCCAACGTCATCCCCCTCGCAGATCCCAGCTCTCCAACCGTCAGCATGCTCGCGATCACGCCCGACCTCCAAGCCCCGCAGGCCGCCGACCTTGCCGGTCGTTTCTACTCAGCAGCCGATTACCACGCTCTTTACCAATCCGGTAAAGTCACCCCGCTGCAGGTGGCCGAGGCCCTGTTGCCGCTCATCCGCCGGGATATCACCCCTCAATCCAAGTACGCGGTCGCGTGGACGCAGACGGACGTCGATGCCGTGCTGGCTGCGGCGAGGGCATCGACCGAGCGGTGGAAGGCGGGTAAGCCATTGGGCATTATGGACGGTGTGCCGTTTGGGGTTAAGGACGATGTCTCTGTGAAAGGGTTTGTGTCGACTATGGGGATGAAGGTGAATGAGAAGGTCGAGTATTTCCGGAGGCCGTGTGAGGAGACGGCGTGGCCGGCGAAGAAGCTGGAGGAGGCCGGGGGGATTATGATGGGGAAGATGAACCAGCACGAGGTTGGCATGGGTAAGTCTTCCGTTTGTTGACTGATGATGGGGTTGCTTTGCTGACCGGCTGGATAGATACGACTGGATGTAATGTGAGTGCTGAGCTGGCTGTCTGACGGCGCTCGGTAGAGGATTGACGTGTTTCTAGCCATCTACAGGAGTGTCCACCAACTGGTACAACAAGTCGTACTACCCTGGCGGGTCGTCGGCAGGCGCAGGGTCTGCTCTCAGCGGTGGACTTGTTCCCATCGCAGTGGGGACTGACGCAGGTGAGTACCTAACGAACAGTCACCTTCCTTGGACACGTTTCTGACACCCTCCCAGGCGGCAGCGTGCGCATCCCAACCGCCTTCTGCGGCGTCTACGGCCTCAAGCCGACGCACAACCGGACCTGCAGCGTCAGCTCTTCCATGTGCGTCATCGGGCCCATGGCCGCCACCGCGGCCGACCTGACCATCGCCTACCGCTACATGGCGCAGCCCGACCCGAACGACCCGGCTCAGAACCTCCTCGCCGTATCAACACCCCCCGACCCATCTGCCAAAAAGTACCTCGGCATCTGCCGCGAATGGATCGCCACGGCCTCCCCCGAAGTCCAAACCATCTTCAACCAAACCCTCACCCACCTCACCACCGTCCTCAACTACGAACCCATCGACATCAAGCTCCCCTTCCTCCGCCAAGGCCAGCTGGCCCACGCAGCAACCTGCCTCACCGAAGCTGCCTCCGACGCCCGCAACCGCGCCATCCCGACCTCCTCCCCCTCCAGCTTCCTCCACCTGCTCAACCACCCAAACCGCATCCTCGTCGGCACGGGCGCCCAGACCCCCGCCATCGACTACCTCCGCTACGGCCAGATCCGCCAGGTCGTCATGTCCCACCTGGCCTTCCTCTTCGAGAAGTACCCGGGCATGCTCATCCTGACCCCCACCACGCCCATGGCCGGCTGGCCGATCACGCCCGGCGACGAGAAGTACGGGTGCAGCGACGGGAACCTGTCGATTGCCAATATGCGGTTTGCGTGGCTGGCGAATACGAGCGGGTGTCCTGCCGTGAGCTTTCCGGCGGGGTATGTTGAGCCGAAGCAGGGGGAGGGGATGTTGCCGGTGGGTGTGATGGCGCTGGGAGAGTGGGGGGCGGAGGAGCAGTTGTTGGGGTTTGCGAGGGAGAGGGAGGGGTTTCTGAATGAGGTGTATCCTGGGGGTAGGAGGAGGCCGGAGGAGTGGGCGGATGTTATTGGGTTGGCGAAGGGGACGGAGGTTGAGGGGGATGGGAAGGTGGATGGGGGGTCTGCGTGAGGTGGAAACCGGGGAAATTGATGAGGGGATTTTGCCTTCTGTTGATAATACTCTGTCAAGGTAATTGCTTAGGCGTGTCGTGGTTGTGTATTTTGTCCATGTAGAATGCCGTTTAATGCTGTGTCGCAGGCTGGGCCTCGTGGTGCCCTCGTTGCTTGTAGTTGTGTTGTTGCTCGTTTTTCCCCTCATCTTTCTTTTTCTTCCTCTCTCCCGTCCTACTTGACTTTCACCTCTTTCTTTCCGAGTTCTTAACTCATGGCTGTTCCATGGAAGCTTCTATCCACGCTTCCTTCCTCAGACGAAGGCAAGGACAGTGTGCCCACAGTGCGCCGAACGGGGCAATTTGAGCACGGGCCTGCAGCGGGCATTTTCCCCACCTGCGCAACTCTCTGGCGTGCCAAACCTCAACCACCACAGCATCAACCTCGCGTCAACAACCAACAGCACAACCATGGTGTATCGCTGGGACCAACACCGGCAAACATGCTATCGCCTCTATGTGGAGGAGAACAAGTCGCTGGATGAGGTGGTGGAGTATATGCGGGAGCACCACAACTTCACTCCAAGGTCTGTCCTGTTTCAATCCTGCATCTTGCTCACCGTATTCTTTCTTGATGGCGCATCCCCTTCTCCGTAGCCCAGTGCCCTCCGTAATGCTACATCAATACCGCGATGGCCCACCGTACCAGCACAGTACATAACTCGTCGATATCCATTTGAGCAATGACTGACCATCTCTCCTCTGCAGCCGGCGCGCTTTCCAGGGAGCATTCTCGCGATGGGGATTCCCCAACAAGCTGAATCCGGCCTACAAGAATGACCAGCTCGTCGCGAGGGTCAAGGAGCTCTGGGAGCGGAACCTCACCCAGAAGGACATGATCGCCACTCTCGTCGCCGAAGGCTACGATGTCGGCGAACGAGAAGTGACCCGAATCCGCTCCCGAAACGGGTGGATGCTGCGTGCTCACAACCCGGCCGCCAGGCGCACTGGGAGTGCCGAGCATGGCGAGGATGAGGCGGCGGGGGCGGGAGACGGCGACCGCAACCATGAGAACGAGGATCCTGCAGCTCACGAAGACCAGAGTAACTACTGGAACTACGGAGTGGGCGGACTTGAACCCGCCGATGCCCAGGTCCAGGAGGAGACCCTCAACGCCATGCGCGAAGCTCGAAGGGAGTACCGGAAGCGCGCTCTGGAGGCCGAGAGCCACGAGAGGTGGATGGCCAAGAAACGCCGGCGACACACCAGGTCCTGGGGCGGCCTGCCCCCTGACCCTCCGTGCCCACCCCGCTTCCCGTCCGAGACAACTCTCACCGAAGCCAAGGAAATCCTGCAGCTCGATGCAGCCACCTACAAGGCGGTCCGCGAGAAGTTCTACAACATCTGCGTGAACGCGGGCGTCTACAAGAAGACGCTCGTCGGCCCGGAGAGATGGGAGGCGCTCAAGGACCAGCTGGTCCGCGAAAGCATGCACCTCCGCGCCGTCATGTGGGACCAGACCGACATGGACAAGAAGAAGCTGGCCATCGAGATCATTGCCTGCGACGTGACCAAGCGGATCCGCGTCGAGTCCACCGCCGTGCACGTGGCCGACGCCAAGGTCATCCTGGGACTGAACCCAGATCAGGGCTACGCCGTGCGCACCCGGCTGTACAACATGCTGGCCCAGGAGAAATTCACGTCCAAGTTTGAGGAGGGCATGGACTACTTCGAGGAGCTCAAGCAGAGATGGATCAACGAGTCCCCAGAATTCAGTGCTATTATCGCGGCAGGCCCGGCGGATCCCGACTACCAACGCAAGCTCAAGGCCATAAACGTGCTTTGCCGCGATGCTACGAGGCGGTACCGAAGCGACACAACCCGCCTGGGACGGACGCCTGATCTCAAGCCGGCAGTCCAGAAGAAAACGGCGACGCCTAGACCGAAGGCCACTCCTACTCCGTCGGCAAAGGCCGCAGGCAAGAGGGCAGCCCAGGCGACATCTACGCCTGCGGCGGCATCCGAATCTGCAGCGACAGACTCTCAGGCAACAGAATCGCCGTCACCACCACCTCAGCCTCCTCGGCGTGGACGGCCGCCTGGCTCACGCAACAAGAAGTCGCTGCCGCACGTCGAGTCCCGCCTGGTTCTGGCAGACGTAGAAGAGCCCCGTGCAGACCAGCAGGCGGTGGATGCGCAGGCCGTGTCCAGCGCGCCTGTCCCTTCGGAGAACCAGAACCCGTTCGCCGACGAGCAGTATGCGCAAGGCTATGCCACCGCTCAGCAGGCACAGGTGTTCCAGCAGCCTCCGCAACAACAGCAGCAGCGGGCAGTGCCAGCACCGGCGCCCGCGCAAGCTTCATCCGGCGCCATCGCCGCCTTCTTCCGCCTCAACGCTGCCTCGTCAGCCCTGTTCCCAGGCGTCCCAACGCAGTGGATATCCCCTGTCAGCTCACGGACCATGGCCGAGCTGCGCAGCGCCGCAGTGCAGAAGACACCCGGGGCTCTGTGTTACAAGATCGAGGGTATCGTTAAGGACGGCAAGGGCGGCGAGCTGCCGCTGCCGGTGAGCGACGAGGTCGAGCTTGAGACGTATCTGCAGCATGTCCAGGGCCATGGGGCGCCGACGTTTAATGTGCATGTCGTGCCTGGAAGTTGAGGTCACGTTGGATCGGGGTACGGTAGCCTATGCTCTTCCGTGTTTCCGGAAAGGAAGATATGCAACCTCAGATACGTACCATAGTGGTTTGTTGAGCTGCGTCTTGGTCCTGTGGCGAGGGATAGGCAGACAGAATAGCTACATACAGCCTGTAGTTACGACTAGCTTCCTGGAGGCAACCGGATCCTAATTGATATGACTAAACGGGTACACTACTGTATGGGATTGGCCTCTATTGGCGTGCTCGGCCCCGAAAATGCCGTCTTCGGGCGGGCCGGAGCTTGCATTGCGGGGCTCCACAGCTCCGAAGCTTCGACCTCCACTCTTTTTCTTCCGCCCGATCACAGCGGCTTCAACAACGCTTGGCATCTCGGTTCGACAACTCCCGACAACGAAGAAAAAGCCACCGACGACACGGCATGCGGCCTCGGTAGCTCTCAGCCCGAACGCGACGCCAATTGACCCATATCCACCGACTCGAGCCATGTCGCGGCTTGCGGGCAGGATGCCCAAAGGCCTGGGGCAGAGCTTGACGGCGCCTGCTACTGCCGCTGCAGCCCGCCGCCAGGCCTGCCTCGTCCTCCGCGCCGTGCCGGCCCGCCTCTCGTCAACCGAGAGCAACAAGCCCAGGTCGAACGCGCCCTCGTTCAAGGGCCAGCTGACCCACAGCATTATGAAGCGTCTTGAGCGCGAAAGGGCCGACCTCGAGCGCATGGCCAGGACCCGGCCCGAGAGCAAGATGGCGAGGAACTTTAGCGTTACCTTTGGTAGGTGTCTTGTAGGCTCCTGTTGCTAATGCTACTGCTAACGAACGGCGAACTTGGCAGTCATCTTCTTCGTCGGCTCTGTCTGCTGGTACCTGGGCTATGAATACCCGCGCGACGTCGACCCCAACTCGACACTCCCCCTGAGCGCAACACGGCCGCCGAGCTACAAGCTCAACCCGGCACACCTCGAGGCCGCCTGGGCCGACTTTGTTGAGATTGTGGGCAAGGACAACGTCAGCACGATCGAGGACGACATCCGGCAGCACGCCACGTCGGAGTGGTCGTCGCACCAGCCCGACCCGGACCAGAAGCCCTTCTGCGTCGTCTACCCCTCCACGACCGAGCAGGTCGCCGCCCTCATGAAGATCTGCCACACCCGCCGCATCCCCGTCGTCGGCTACAGCGGCGGCACCAGTCTCGAGGGCCACTACACCCCGACCCGCGGCGGCATCTGCGTCGACTTTAGCCGCATGAACAAGGTCCTGGCCCTACACAAGGAGGATCTCGACGTCGTGGTGCAGCCCGGCGTTGGCTGGGAGGATCTCAACGAACAGCTGGCCGAGCACAACCTCTTCTTCCCACCAGACCCGGGCCCGGGCGCTCAGATCGGCGGCATGATCGGCACCGGCTGCAGCGGCACCAACGCGTACCGCTACGGCACCATGCGCGAGTGGGTTTTGTCTCTGACCGTCGTCCTCGCCGACGGCACCGTCATCAAGACCCGCCAGCGCCCGCGCAAGAGCAGCGCCGGCTACGACCTGACCAAACTGTTCATCGGGTCCGAGGGCACCCTGGGGCTGGTAACAGAAGCAACGCTCAAGCTGTGCGTCAAACCCGCCGCCGCCTCCGTCGCCGTCGCCAGCTTCCCCTCGATCCGCCACGCGGCCGACTGCGTCGCGCGCGTCGTCGGCGACGGCATCCCCGTGGCGGCCGTCGAGATCCTCGACGACGACCAGATGCGCTTCCTCAACGGCTCCGGCGCCACCTCGCGCACCTGGCGCGAGGCGCCCACCCTCTTCTTCAAGTTCACCGGCACCCAGGCCGGCGTGAAGGAGCAGATCGAGATTGTGCGGCAGCTGGCCCGGCGCGCGGGCGGGCAGTCGTTTGATTTTGCGAGGGACGAGACGGAGCAGGTTGAGCTGTGGTCGGCGAGGAAGGAGGCGCTGTGGAGTACCATGGCGCAGAAGAGGCCCGGGGATCATGTCTGGACGGGGGATGTGGCGGTGCCGATGAGCAGGCTGCCGGATATTATTGAGGAGACGAAGAAGGATTTGAAGACGTCGGGGTTGACGAGCTCGATTGTGGGGCATGTGGGGGATGGGAATTTCCATAGTAAGTTCTTTTGGTTTGGAGGGGTGATGTGGTGTGGTGAGGCAGGGAACTGACTGCCGGCTCTAGTTATCCTGCTCTACAACGACGGCGAGCGCAAGCTGGCTGAGGACTGCGTCCACCGCATGGTGAAGCGCGCGGTCGAGATGGAGGGAACCGTTACGGTGAGCAAGCCTGATCCTTCGAAACCGTAACTCCCTTAGCTAACAGCTTCTACAGGGCGAGCATGGCGTCGGCCTTGTCAAGCGCGATTACCTGCCCCATGAGCTGGGCGAAAGCACCGTGGATGCCATGAGAAAGGTACGTGAAGCATCCCTCTCAAGACATGTAACCCCGTCGGGAGATAGCAAGCTGACTCTGGTGTCTTCTTCACTTCCAGATCAAAGCCGCCTTCGACCCGCTCTGTCTCCTCAACTGCGACAAGGTCGTCCGCGTGCAGAAGCCCAAGCGGGGAGAGGTGGCTGAGTGGTGATGAGCTGTATCTGTACTATGTACCTCGACTACTTGTTAAGAGTGTTGAATTGTATACCCTTTTTGTCTCCTGTAAATCCCGATGTGTTGCATATTCCCGTGAGAGGGAATTCCAACTCGCATCTCTGCGTCCCGTTTGGGGCACGCAAACAGAGCTAGCTGCGCGACCATGAGTGATGGGATCTACAGCTGTTGAGGCGCACTGGCTTGTTTTGGCGGTTACCACCATCCGCCAGGACGCCGCATCCCCTTGATTCCGATCAAGAACGTATCACACTAATGTTCATCAATATCCGAAGTCTATGAGCCCAGTGGTGTATCGCTCAGGAGCCGTGCTGACGAGACAATCTTAACTCCGTTTCACTGCTCCATAACTCCGCACCCGGGAGGGTGTCGGTCTCCCATTTTTGGTTCGCCGTGTCGTCGCCGGGCCGGCTCTCGACGCCAGACTGCGCCGAGATGACTCACGCCGGCCGCGAGTCCGAGACTCGGGATCGGCCAGGAGCTCATTGGTCGTAGGGTGCCATTCCGGGGAGTGTCGGCCGCAGCCAGCAGGCCGCTGGACCGAGTTGATTGCCGCATTCGCCAGATCCGGTTCCCCTAAGGGCCGAGATGACTCGGAAGATGCAGTGATCTAGAGAGAGATGCTTAACACCATGCTGTTGTATGTTAGAATCTTAAGGTCCACTTCTCCTCGACAGGGACACACGTCTCAGCAACCCAAAAAACTGTCAGAAGCTGACCGCTGGTGCTCACACGAACATGAACCCCGTCAACACCACGCCCTACAACCTGCCCGAGGATGCCGTCTGGTTGAGTGAGTGAGCCCTGGCCACCTCCAGGACCACAGCAGTCCATCACTAACACACTATCTACCAGTAACCGGCAGCTCCTCGGGCATAGGCCGCGCCCTCGCGACCCTCATCGCAAGCAAACCCTCCCACCGCCTGATCGCCACAGCCCGCAACCCAGCCGACCTGTCCTACCTGCCCGATGACGAGAACAACGCCCGGATTCTCAAACTCCCGCTCGACGTCACCTCCCCGGAAACCGTCACCGCCGCCTTCGCCTCGGCAGCCGCCCACTTCGACGGCCACCTCGACGTCGTCGTCAACTGCGCGGGATACTCCCTGTCGGGCGACACCGAGGCGGCCACGGAGGAGGAGGCGCACCGCGAGATGGAGACGCTGTTTTTTGGTACTGCAAGGGTTATGATGCAGGCGGTGCGGGTGATGCGGGAGCGGGCTGAGGCGGAGGGGAACGGTAGTGGCGGTGACGCTGCCGGTGGGGGAAGTAGGCGGGGCGGGATCATCTTCAACATCTCGTCGCTGGCTGGGCTGTGCGCGTTTCCTGGGCATGCGTACTACCACGCCGGCAAGTTTGCCGTCGAGGGGTTCTCGGAGAGTGTCGCGCGGGAGGTGAAGCCGGGGTGGAATAGTGAGTCCAACTTGTCCAGCCATCCTGTCTTTTTTTCCTACATGTTTCAGGGTAAGCATGCTCACAGAAACCTGACAGTCAACGTCTGCATCGTCGAGCCGAGCGGCGTGCGCACCAACTTCGAGGGTCACAGCAAGGCGCGCATCAACCCGCACCCGGCGTACGCGGGGCCCGACATGCCGGCGCGCAAGCTCGAGGCCTACGTAAACATGGGCATCAAGTCGGGCGCGGGCATGATGGAGCCGTCGGCGGTGGCCGAGGCCATCTACAAGGTCGCCAGCTGCGGGGAGAAGATCCCGCTGAGGCTGCCGCTGGGCGCGGTCGCGTGGAAGATGGCTAAGGCCAAGTTTGAGAGTCTGCTACACGAGTTTGACGCGGTCAAGGAGATTAACTGGATGGGCCAGCGGCTTTGTTGAGGGTCAAGAGTGTGATGAAGAGTCAAGTCTGGTTTCCTGGGTCGAAGTTCATCACGGAAAATGCAACTAACGGTGTTTAAAATTAACCAGTTATTCAGTTATACGAGCCGATCTTCATTGCTCACGAAAAAGGCTCGTCATCGCGACGAAACCGCGAAGGAAAACCGGCTTGTTGCAAAATTCCACATTCACTTCGTTCGTCAGGAGCAATTTCTCCGGCGGCTGCGACGCTGTGGCGGGTCAGCGCTGCCGGGACAGGGGCCGGTGGAAGTGGAGCCCGTCGAGATTCCCATCTGAAATCCTGAAATCCCATCCCCCTCTGCCTTTCTGCAGCCCCGCCCCCGCCGCTTTCTGCTGTGATCGCCGCTCTTGGCCCAACGACGGGATGGAGGAATGACGGATCTGGACCGCCCAGCAGCTGTCACTAGTGTACACTGGCATGCCCTGCTGTGTTTCGTTGCCTGTGTTCTCGAGTCTCACGAAACGCACGCCTGGGAGGAACATTTCGATTTTTCCTCCCGCTCGTTCGCCGCCAGGAATGCGCACCATCCATGCGCCTGGACAGTCACTCATTGATAGACCCCCGGTCCACATCGCGATACAACCCTGCCCCCCTTACGGATAAGACACCCCTCGAAGTGAAGCTTCAAGCAGAGTGTACGCCAACCGCACCGCCGTCCCCCCGCGCCATGTCCCACGGACACCCTCTGCCTGCCGGCTTCCTGGGCTTCGGGATGCCGGCGAGTATGGGCCCAGACGTCACAACGACGCTGCAGGTCCGCCTTTCGATTCTTTTGCGGGACACCCCGACACTAACACCCTGAGTGCTGCCCGTCTAGATGAACCTTGATCCAGCCGACACGCAGCTGCTGCTGGACAGTTCCTTGTTCCTTCCCTTCGACGGCACCATGGCCATGAACCTGGATCCCGTTGGACTCTTGCCACAGTCCTTCTCGACGGCCCCGATTCCGTCAACCTCGTCAACTACTCCGGCGGGCAGTGCCGACAAGACAGCCTTCTCCCGCGATGAGACGGCGAGCACGACGCCTAGCGCTGGCAATCCGCCCCGAGAGACCCAAATCTCCGGAGGCTCGGCCAACCCCAGCATCCTGTCCGAGTTCACCAAGCGGCGCAACTGGCCAGCACGGGTCGTCGAGGAGCTTCAGGACCTGCTTCACATCCTGGACGCCAACGGGCGGATCAAGCACGTCTCGCCGAGCGCCGAGCACCTGACGGGATACAAGCCCTCGGAGCTGCATAACCTGCTGATGCGGGACCTGATACACCCCGACGACGTGGGCGTCTTCACCTCGGAGCTGAACGAGTCCATAGCTTCGGGTACGCCGCTGCGCGTCTTCTACCGACTACGTAAAAAGGACGGACAATACTCCGTCTTCGAGGCCGTCGGCCACGCCCACATCGCCGCCGCCAAGTTCGCGCCCAACCCCAACAACCAGACCCCCTTCTGCCAGGCCGTCTTCATGATGGCGCGGCCGTACCCCACCAAGAACGCCGCCCTGCTCGACTCCTTCCTAGAACACAAAATGGAGAACGAGCGCCTCAAGCGCAAAATCGCCGAGCTCCGGCGTGAAGAACAAGACGAAGCCGAAGAGTCCGAACGAACCTGGCAACAACAAACCGCAGAACCCCCCTTTCCCTCAGCCCCACCAGACGCCCCCGTCCCTCCCTCCTTCGAACGCCGCGTCTCCGTAGACAGCAGCGCGCCCACCGACAGCAGCACAAGCACCCGGCGCCCGTCCATCAGCGGCCCGACAACATCAACCCACGCCGACACGATCGAGTTGCTCACGGGCCTGCGGTACCACGAGGGCGAGCGCAGCCGGGGGATCACGACGGGCAACCCCAGCCCGGCGCTCATCACGGGCGACGCGGGCATCGCGATACCGGTTGACAGGGACCCCAGGACGGGGGAGAAGAAGAAGAAGTTGAAGGTGGCGGAGGAATATGTGTGCACTGATTGCGGTAATTTCCTTCCTCTCTATCAGAGATTGACCATGGCTGATTTGTTGTTTGTGGTGCAGGAACGCTCGAGTCGCCTGAATGGCGCAAGGGTCCTAGCGGGCCGAAGACGCTTTGCAATGCGTGTGGGTTGCGCTGGGCGAAGCGGGAGAAGAAGAGGAGTGCTCACCACGGTGGTGGTGGGTCAAGTCATTATTCGCATGGGGGTGATGCGGCTGGGTAGGGACACACCATTGGCAGGCTGAATTAATGGAATGATGTTCGGGGTATAGACTCGGATCTTCAGGGACCATAGCGACCATGGGATGGGATGGGTCGGGTCGCCGTACGGCTGGCTGGCACGGAAAACTGGACATTCCTGGGTTTGGTTGGTTGGTTTGGCATCTGTCTGGGTTGGGAACTGCATTGGAGCGGGTTCTGGGTCGCGGCCAAAAGGAAGGCAATTGTGGAATTAGAAGTCCGGCTCTGTATTCGCATGGCTCGAAGCCGGTATGTTTTTTTCCGACAGGGAGGGGCCAGGGGTAGCCCATATCGCCTGGTCACTTGTAGTGCATCTCGTCCGCTTTGGATACGTCCTGAAGACCGTTACGGTGTATGACATGGCCTGTTTCTAGTAGACCGGGTTGCCGTTCTGTAGCCTGGCAAGTCATATTGAAGCAAATCCAGAGACGAGTTGATGTTTTGGAGTATCTCTCCTGGCCGCATAAGGTCAAGACACCTTGAACGCCCGTAGGCCAGGGTTCTGAAGGGGGAGTACCGAGCTTGGTGTCCTTAAAGCCATCGAAATGACCGCCTGGTCTCTCTTTCGGGGTCCTTCTCTTGTCTACTTCGGACAGGTTCTTCGCTTTGTGAATGGCCCCTCTATTTGTGTAGAATAGAGTCTTCTCTCCAGCCTGGACAGATTGCACATTGTGTTTTCAATCTCCTAAAGGAAAGAGTTAGCTGGTATTCTCCAAAAGCAGTGGTGCAGTAGGCGTACCCTCAGATCGTCATGGCAAGATGCCGACGTGTCTCATCCCCCTTTCCCCGACACATCGGCTGGGTCTGTAGCTTGCAGACTGCGTCGTTTTCGTTTCCGCGGGCATCTCGAGCTTCAGAGCAGCGTGTTCCTCATCTCCTCTCCTTCACAAAACATCCTCCCTCCCGCCCCCAGGACTCCTGCTCCGGCTGCGCCCGCTCCTCGCCCCGCGGTTCGACCCCCTCGCCGGTGCCGCGCCGCCACCGCCGCCAGCCCGACCGCCGCCCGCCTTGCCCGGCGGCGGCCGCACAAACGCAAAATCCACCTGCACCGTCTGGTCCAGCAGCTGCGTGTTATTCGCCCCGTCGATGGCCGCGCGCGCCTCCTCGAGCGTGGTGTACTCGATTAGCGCGTAGCCCTACCACAATCCAATCAGCATTCCATCCAGTATACCGGTACTTAATTGGCACAGAGGGGGAAATAAACACATATTTGGGAGAACACACCTTGACATACCCCGTCCTCCGGTCCAGATTCAAATGCACGTTCCTTATCTCGCCAAACTCGCCGAACTTGTCGTGGATGGCCTCCTCGTCGGCCTCCTCGTGCACGTTGGTCACCATGACGATCCAGCCCTCGATGGAGCGCACCGCCGTCGCCTTGTCGCGCGTCTGCATGGCCGCCAGCTTGGCCGAGCTAATGTCGTTGTTGTGGCTGTTGTTGTTGGACGTCGACGAGGCGTCGGGCCCTTGCTGCATCGGCTCGTCAAGCTCCATTTGTTCTGAGGCCATTGTTGCTTTGTTTTATAGGTTGAGAGTCGGGTAGAGGCCGGCGTTGGGAAATTTGCTGGCAGTATCCTGGCGAGCGCGAGACAGATGCTGCAGTCAAGAATGTCGAGTGGTTGGTTGTGTTGATGGTGAGGTTCAAGCCGTGGGGTCTTGAACAAGTGGGATGGAAAAGTGGGTCTTAATGCCCTCAGACTCGCACCCTAACCCTGACACAGGCTTCCGCGGCGACAGCGTTGAAGATGTCGATGGCAATGAGGATCGGGAGCAGTTCAAGTGAGCCGGTTCTTTGGAACGTTGGAAGATGAAACGTCTCTGGGCTCTACCCTGCCTAAAGCCCGACTCGGAGTAACGGAAAACATGAATAGTCACAAACAATGGGTATACCGTGTACTGATACCAAAAATCATACCCTTCCTAACCATAATCCAAGTCCAACCCGTCTATCTCATCGCCATGCGTGTACGCCCATGAATGCCATCAACGCCGTCATAACTCATGTCTCGAAACCACCCACAACGCCCTGAGAACCGCCAACCCACCACCCTGCGTCTCCACCGTCCGCCCTCGCCCGCGAAGATTAGGATCCCACGCACCCGATGCATCTCTCAAATCCACGGTCTTCTTCTCCGCACGATCGTGATGACTGGCAGTCACCGATTTATTCCCCCTCCCCAACCCAACACCAATCGGTTTCTGCCCCGCCTCTCCATCCCCGGACACAGGGGGGACAGGCAAATCGCCCACCCTCACCCACACCTCATCCATCGGCACGCCCCGGTTCCTATAATCCACCACCCCGTCCCCCTCCGCCGGTGGCAGCGCATCGCCCGTCACCTCCATATCCTCACTACTCGCAAACCGCAGCAGCCCAGCAGTCCACCACATCCCAAACAACCCCCTCGCATCCCTCGTCCCCATCGCCGCACGCGCGTTGCGCCGCAGCCAAGGGATATACCGTCGGCAGGCACTTGAGTGACGCAATCGGATGGCCGTCAAGGCCGGGTCGTCGAGTTTTGCGTCCGGGAGGATGAACTGCCGCTGCAGAGCCGTCGGTGAACAGAACGCGGCAAAGTGGTGCATCCATATGCCCTTGAAGGTCTGGGCGTCTTGGGAGCAGGTGCCTGTGACGTCGCAGGCTTCTTCGAGGATGCCAGCCCGGCCGAGGCCGCGCCATGGTGGGAGTTTGTTTGGGCCGATGTCGTCGATGGGAGCGTTGCGGGTGAGGTTGTACCCCGTCGCGTTGATCACGTTCTGGATGAGGGTGTGGCCTTCGCGCAGGTAGTGTTCTCGCCCGGTGGCTTGGAAGAGGCCTAGGAGCCCGGACAGGATGACGCCCTGGTTGTAGGTGTAGACCATCTCGTCGCGATCGTCGCACTTTGTGTTGTTGCTGCCGGAGCCGTGGCCCGAGATGTGAAACCCGTCTGCGTACAGACCCAGGGCGTTGGTCATGTTGGACGAGGTGAGCCACTTGTGCGCTTCCTGCGCGGCCTTCCCGAAGACGGGGTCGTGCGGACGCCACTCACTGCTCCAGTGGGGTGTAACGTGGTCTGAGTCCGAGCCGGTGCCGAAGGGGGAGGTGTTGGGGTCGCCTGGAAAGTTAAGGAACATGCTGATGGACGCCGAGATGAACAGCTCGTTGGTGATGGCGTTCTTGTACGGCATGAGCCGCGGGTTCCAGACCATGCCGCCGCCGCAGAGCTTCGTGTCCCATCCTTTGGCGGCGAGCTCCCAGAATATCCTTGCCCGATGAGCAAACGCGGGTATCCAGCGACTGCCATACCACGTCTCGGGCCCGGATCTGCTTGCCAGCTTACTCGGGCCCAACCTGGAAAGAAACTTGCTGTGCTCATCGACGAACTGGATGGACTCAAGCCAGCCAAGCACCACCCAGAGCATGTCGTCGTAGGCCTGGTTGCGGATGGCAAAGGCGTCCTCGGCGAAGTAGTAGGCAATGACGTCGGCAAAGTACCCTGCGATGACCTCCTGTTTCCGCGTGGCACACTCTGGGCCTTGTTCGGGCTGGCTGCGCTCCAGCTCGCTGGAGATGGTGCGCAGGGCGGCAGCAACGTGCGTGCTCATGACGGCGCGGGTCCAATCGATGCCGTGGGGCCATGTGCCGACCCAGCGCTCGAAGTAGGCGTCCTGCATGTCGCTCAGCGCCATGAACATGTCCTGGAACACGTTGAAGTCTGGGAGCGAGGAGCGCCCCTCGGTGCCATTCTCGTCCCTGAGCTTTAAAGGGAGGGGAAGCAGAGGCGAGTCGGCGCAGACGGCCGTGGCCGCCGCTACGACCACGGCCCAAGAGAGCAGCATGCTGACTCGGCCAGCAAGCGAGGAGGGTGCGTCTTGGTTTACGCGGGCGTGTCGGGGGGTATCTTAGGTCTCGTTAGCACTGCCTGCTAGGAGGGATTAAGGTCTAAACCTGCCAGCTTTGGGAATGAGCCTGGGAAGAAACCTGGTATGTGCCTGGATATAATCTATACAAAAATATCTGTCCAGGTTTATAGGATCGAAGGTCCATGCAGTTCGATCGTGACACCGGGTCCCAATGCGAGTAACCGAAACATCAACGGTGGTCGACGGTATCAACGGGAATGTAACCAGCTAGGCAACTCAAGCTGGTTTCAGAAGCAATCGAGAGAAGTTCAGGCCACGGCCAGCTCATGGCGCTCTCATGGCGGCCGACCGCCAGGGGATATACAATTCGGCGCAAAGGTGTGTCGACTCGTTCGAGTGAGGGTGTCCTCGGCAGCGAAATAACGAGTGGTGGTGACCAGCCTTAAGGTAACATGCAAAGAGAATGACCAAAATAACTAGACTTGGGAAGCACAATGAAAAAAGGGGTCACGCGGCAACGCCCGCAGCATAAAGAGAGTTCAAGACATTATGGCGGCTCGAGATCATGAGGGAGTTGTTGGATGCGTGCCAAGGAAGGATCTTGTGGATGACGGGCTGCGGCAGGCCGTCTCCATTGATCAGCCTACCCCACCAAAGGAACCCCTCCCATGCATCAGGTTGCAGAATGGAAGGCGCACATGTTGTGGGTGGCTTCCCCGCCATTCATGCATGGAGGGGCGAAGTGCGGCAGGCATGTGGCGGGGCGCACCTCAAGCTTCGAAGACTGAGGGGAGAAGGTCTGGAATTGAGGGGACGAACTCGGGGTCCAAGAAGGGTCCAAGAAGGGTCCAAGAAGGGTCCAAAAAGGGTCCAAGAAGGGGGCTTCGGGTGCCTGATAGTCAGGTGCCATTCTCAAACTACACAGTCCAACCTCCGGTATCCTCAAGTTTGGACGAGGGCCCCAGAAAAGGCCAGCCGACTTGAGATCCAAGGACAAATCGACCGGTATTGCCACCTGATCATGGACCTGTTTGGCCAGATGAGACAACTCGACTTCAGAGAGTATGAACGAGGTAGAGGCAGCGATACTCTGTAGTATCTATTCGCTGTAGTCGTATACCTCCAAAACATAACCAAACCCAGGAAGACAGGCGACGAGCCCTCTATCCCATAAACGCCAAACGCCTCCCGTTTACAGCATCCCGTCCATCTAACCATGGAGCGTAGTACAACATATCCCCACAGAAAAGGAAACACAAACATCACATCCGCCCAAGGCTACTCATCAACAAACCGCCTCTCAAACTCCCGAAACAGCTTCGGCGTAATCTCATCACTACTCAACCCCTGCACCTCCCACAACACACACTTCCGCGCGTAGTGCTCCAGCAGCGGCTCGCTCGTCTCCTGGAACTTCTTCCACCTCGCGCGGTACACCTCCTCGCTGTCGTCGGCGCGGCGCACAAGCGGCTCGCCCGTGACGTCGTCGCGGCCGGGCACCTTGGGCGCGTTGAACGTCGTGTTGTACACCCTCCCCGACGGCTCGTGCACCCACCGCCCGCTGATGCGCTCCATGATGACCTCGAGCGGCGTCCGGAGCGAGACGACGAGGTTGATGGGCACGATGGCGTCGAGGCGCTCGGCCTGCGCGGCGGTGCGCGGGAAGCCGTCGAGGAGGAAGGAGGCGGAGGGGTCTTCGTTTACGCGCGGCGGCCCGTAGCTGTGCGCTTGTGCGTGGGAGGGCGAGGAGAGGAAGGCGGCGACTTCGGCGTCGTTTTGGTAGGCCGCGGTGGTGCCCTCCGCGGTGCTGAGACCCGAAGACGCGAGCGTCATGACGTTGCCTGACGGGTGGCCCGAGTAGATCCAGCCGCGCTGGGTGAGCTCGTTGCTGATGAGCCGCAGGATCAGGTCGTCGGGGACCAGGCCGCCGGCCTTCATGGTGCTCTCCACCTTGATGCCTGTGTAGAATGTGTTAGGTCTCACTGCCCGGGAGGTATGGCGAGGAAATGCACGCACCGAGCGGTGTCCGCTGCTTGACATTGTGCCGGAGGAGGTCCCCGGAGCTGATGGACGACAGCTGCGGGAACCTCTTGAGCAGCCGCTCCGACTGCGTGCCCTTGCCCACGCCCGGGGCCCCTACGAGGATGACGCGGGCAGCTCTCCGGAGGTGCATCGTTTGCCGAGAGTGTGTGCGGGTAGGGACAGGATAAGGGCAGCAGAGGGCACGGCGCGGCCGGGACAGTTCTATGTACTGCGCAGTGTGCGACGTCCGGCGCGGCACAGGCAAGCTACGGTACCTGACCTTTCCAAGTTGGCGGCTTGGGTCGCAGCGATCGGAGTGCGGGGCAGCCCTCGATCGGCACGTAATGGAGATGCAACCGAGGACCGAAAGAGCTATTGCGACTCCATGCTTGGCGGCGTCAAAGAATCAATGTGAATAGCAAGGCAAAGCCCGTTTCGACAGAGCGGTGCAGAAACCGGAGAAGATGCACCAGCTTGCAGCAAACCACACAGACATCGCGATGCAGCGGAAAGGTCGCAGTCTTGGCATGGGGAAGCGCGCCTTCGCAGGGAAACCATTGGCAGGGCCAGCCTTCTCACCAATTCCAGGCCTGTGATTTTTGTTGAGCCAGCCTCAGGAACACCGATATCGCCGCAAGTGGAGCGCCGCAAACCCCAGACAGCCCACTCCGGAAGTCCTTATCCTTATCGCGGGCGGCTTGAAACTCATGACTTCAAACAGATCTCGTGCCTGAAACCAGCCTCAAAGAAAGCTTGTCCCTGGCAGTGGGATTGCAGCATTGGCTCGCCAACTCAGGTATCGAAATAGAATGCCATCCCTATTGAGGGCTTACCCAGCAACTGGGACATTCAGGTCCCGAGGATCCGATGAACCCGTAGCTCAGAGAGAAGGACGTGGCAAATCCTCATCGGCTACTCCGTAACTCCGTCCTGTCCCAGTCCGTAGATTCATTCACATGGGACATTGGTGGATGGCGGGATGCATTCGTCTCAGCCCGACAGCACCCGATCCGCACGTGGATGCTTTCTCCTGGATGAGACGAGCTCGGCCTGGTCCAGGCCAGGTCACGTGACAAGCTCTCTGTCCCTGACTCGGCTTGGCTCCCGCTGGGGCGACCGCGGGGCGGAATGGAGCCGTGGATTGCAGCGAAACGCAGCGAAGCGTTGGATTTTGATGTCAACCTGCGCCCCTTTCAAAGCGTCACCAACTCCAACTTAGCTTGATCGACTACCGGTTTCGTCCTCTTCAACTTCTCTCTCACCTGTACGCTTCCGTCCCGTTCGTTTTTCCTATCTTTCTGCACGAGTCGCATCCGAGTGGCCACGCAGCGTTATCCGTTTCCGAGATTCCCGGCTGTCAGCGTTCCGCTTGCGTTTACCGCCCCGTTATTGACGTTCGACCTTAACCAGCGACCCCTTCATCAACGCATTGGCGAAGCTTCTTTGATTTGACATCCAAATCAGGCGAATCGCTTCTTAGGACAAGGGACAGTGTCTCCGTCTGACCATCTCCGCCACTCTCTCTTCCCTGCCAGACGTCGCCATGAGCGCCTCAACAAGAGTCGCGCGCCGGGCGCTGGTCGTCAATCCCTTCCAGGGCACTGGTGGGTCTTCTGCGTTTTGAAGTCTTCCAAAGAACGCTGTTGCTGACCTCCATGACGCAGGCCGTGCTCTCCCCAGATCTGCGCTCCTCGCAACATCGATCCATCTCGCCCGAAATGCGCAGAACCTTGGCCCTGCCTCTGCCCTGCTCATCCCAATCCGCACTCTCACGACCTCCGGGACAACCACCCACGGCCCCCCTGGAGGCCCGCCGCCGGGGTTCAACCCAGAGGAGGCTAGGAAACCTCTTCCGAGGGAACCCGCCAGCACCGCGAAGCCCGCCGCCAAGGCCGAGAAGCCGACGACAGAAACCGCGGTGAAGGAGGCGCCCAAAGAGACCAGCGGAGCGTCGGCCGATACGGATGCATCGCTCACCCAGCTTGCCGCTCAAAAGGAGGGCGCCGTGGAGAACGCCGAGGCCAAGAAGGAGGAGAAGAAGCTGACGCTTGGGCAAAGGATCAAGAAGGAGGTTCAACACTACTGGGACGGCACCAAGCTGCTGGCGGCCGAGGTCAAGATTAGCTCGCGCCTCGCGCTCAAGATGGCGGCCGGCTATGAGCTCACCCGGAGAGAGAACCGGCAGCTGCAGCGCACCGTCCAGGACCTTGGCCGGCTGGTCCCCTTCTCCGTCTTCGTCATAGTTCCGTTCGCCGAGCTCCTGCTCCCGGTCGCACTCAAGCTCTTCCCCAACATGCTGCCCAGCACGTACGAGGGCCAAAAGTCCAAGGACCAGAAGGCGTCGACGCTGCGGGCCACCCGGAGGGAAGTTAGCGACTTTCTCCGCCAGACGCTCAAGGAGACGGGTCTTCCCCTGACGCAGGCGACGACGCAAAAGGAAGAGTTTACCAACTTCTTCCGCAAACTCCGCTCCACGGGCGAGAAGCCGACCGCCGAGGACGTCATCAAGGTGTGCAAGATCTTCAAGGACGACCTGACGCTCGACAACCTGTCGCGGCCCCAGCTGGTCTCCATGTGCCGGTACCTCAACCTCAACACGTTCGGCACCGACATGATGCTGCGGTACCAGATCCGGCACCGCATGCGGCAGATCAAGCGCGACGACCGCGCCATCAGCTACGAGGGCGTCGACAGCCTGTCCGTGTCGGAGCTGCAGATGGCCTGCGCCAGCCGCGGCATCAAGAGCTACGGCGTCTCGCCCGCGCGGCTGCGCGAGGACCTGCAGACGTGGCTCGACCTGCGGCTGCGCGACGGCGTGCCGTCGACACTGCTGGTGCTCAGCAACGCCTACATGTACGGCCAGACGCAGGCTGACGAGGGCGTGTCGAGCCAGATCGAGGCGCTGACGGGCGTGCTGTCGTCGATCCCCGAGGAGCTGTTCCACGAGATCGAGCTCGAGGTGCACAACGCCGAGGGCGCCGCCACCAACAAGCAGCGCCTCGAGGTGCTCAAGGAGCAGCAGGAGCTCATTGACGAAGAGCTTGAGCAGGACCAGGAGAACCAGGCTACGGGTTTCGCCACGCCGAGGGATACTGAGAATATCGATGACAAGGAAGAGCGGCAGGCGCAGGCTGAGGCGGACCCCACCATCGACAAGGCGCAGGTCGGTGAGGCCCTGGATGCCGAGAAGGATATGCTGGCTGCGGCCAGGATAGAGCAGCAGGAGAAGAGCGAGGCGGCGCAACCGAAGGCCAGCGAGAAGTGAGCGGTGTGGGGTGCGTTCTGGTTTGCTTCGATGTAACAAATACCAGCTTCGTTTCTCTTTTGTGTTGTGTTTGAGTACCTACGCTCCACACATAGTGGAGCGACACGGATTTGTACTTAGGGATAGACGGCTCAGCGCCCGAGCGGGCGGGATCGGTCTGGCGTTGGAACTTTTGGGGTTTCTTTCCTTTGTTATGGGCAGGCAGCCTGATATAGACCTCATCTCATCTAGATATGTGGATAGTCAACTCCATATGAAGCTTGAGTTTCACAACCTCACAGGTTGTTTGGTCCTTGAGTCTACCGGGAGGCTTATTGGATACTACTGTCGCTGTTCAATATTCCGAAACGCAGTCAAACAGGATGATTCTTCCGTCTCGCCCAAGTCAACTACGGCGGCTCTGATGTCTCGGTTTCCGATGAACAGCCCAACAGGGTCAAGCCAGCACCCTCCAGTGGCGGGCCTTCTTCGCAGTGAAGCCCGACCCAGGGTTGCTCGGCATCACCAACTTCAAGATCATATACCTATGATACTATATCCTCCACATGAAATTGAGGTTAAACGGAGCAAACGGAAAACAACAGATCGTTCTCTCCAGGACTGGTGCCTTTAAAGGGATGAAAGTGCAGGTCCGGCGAACCCAGCGTTCAGGCAGGTGCACGGGCAATCTTATCGCAGCGCCTGCTTGACAGCTCCCCCACCATCCTACGTCAACCTTGAACCGCCAAGCACCGAGCTTCCGCCCTTCATCAACCACATTCACGCCAGTACCTTACCTTGCCGATTAAGCTCCAACCTCCAACGATACTCGCTCGTTTCAGATCATCCCAGATTGTCGCTGAAACACTTCATCGAGACGAACGAGGCAGCCAGGAACGCACCGAAAACACAATCCCGCAGGGAGCACCGTTCGCAGCACCACAGCCGACAAAATGGCCGTCCTCGACCAGGACAACTTCTCCAACATATCATGGCACAGCGAGCAGGATCAGAACGCCGCCGGGCCGAGCACATCGGCATCGCGCGACCCAGATTACCACGGTAACCGGTCCGATGCCAACAGGCCAGGCCACGAGAGGGACCACGGCCATCCCAGCGGAGAGATACTCGAGTGCATTGTGTCGGAGCCGCACAAGGAGAACGACGGCACCAAGGACTCATACGTTTCATATCTAATTACTACCAACGTAAGGACGTCTAGACCGGAATTGATGGCCGCAGCTGACCTTCCAGACAACCTTCTCTACCTTCCAGCGACCAACGACCTCGGTCCGCCGCCGCTTCACCGACTTCGTCTTCCTCTACAAGGTCCTCTGCCGGGAGTACCAGGGATGCGCGGTACCGCCGCTCCCCGACAAGCAGCGCATGGAGTATGTCCGCGGCGACCGGTTCGGGCCCGACTTCACCTCGCGCCGCGCCTACTCCCTGCAGCGCTTCCTCTCCCGACTCGCCCTGCACCCGACGCTCCGCCGCGCCAGCATATTCCACACCTTCCTCGAGAGCCCCGACTGGAATGCCACCATGCGCAGCAGGGCAGGGCGGCTCGGCCCCGCCGGAGCAGGCGGAGACGGCCTTGGCCAAAGCCAAACGACAGCCAGCAGCTCGAGCGGCGGCGTCTTTGACTCGTTCGCGGACAGCTTCATGAACGCCTTCACAAAGGTCAACAAGCCCGACCGGCGCATCATCGAAGTCAGGGAGAAGTCCGACAAACTCGACGAGGACCTCAACCACGTCGAGAAGATCGTCGCCCGCGTCGCGCGCCGCGAAGCCGACCTCGAGACCGACCTCAAGGACCTCGCGGAACAGTTCCAAAAGCTCATCACCCTTGAGCCAGGCGTCGAGTCCACCGTGCGCGCCTTCGCCGCCTCGGTCGAGGATACCGCCGCCGGCCTCAAAAAACTCAAAGACCACACCGACCAAGACTACCTCTCCTCCCTGCGCGACATGGTCGCCTACTCGGGCGCCCTAAAATCCCTGCTCAAAGCCCGCGAGCAGAAACAGCTCGACTACGAACAGCTCACGGAATACCTTAACAAAGCGACCGCGGACCGCGACGCGCTTGCCTCCGGCGGACACAGCTACTCCTCCGGCCCCTTCGGCACCGGCGCGCTGGTGGGCGGCGCGGGCGGGTTCATCCGGTCCAAGATTGAGGATGTGCGCGGGGTGGACCACGAGCAGGCGCGGCGGGACCGGCAGCGCAAGCTGGAGCTGCGCATCGACGAGCTGACGCGCGAGGTGGAGAACGCGCGGCTCGAGTCGGACCATTTCGGCGACCAGGTCGTGCGCGAGGTGGCGAATTTTGAGTGGATCAAGCGCGTCGAGTTCAAGAGGCAGTTTGCCGGCCTCGTGGACGCGCATGTCGAGTTTTATGGCGGGGTGATTGAGACGTGGGAGGAGTATGTCAAGGAGATGGAGAGGGAGGGGGTGGTGTTGCCGGCTTAGATGGCTGCTGTTTTAGAGAGGGTGAAAGCCAACGAAGAGTGGGAGGTTATTGGGGATGAGGGCGCAGCGGAGGAGGTTAGGAAGGATGATGATGATTCCCAGGGAAATGAGCCTGGCCCGGTCTCTGACGAGACATCGGCGGCCGGGCCGTCCCTGGGCATCGATGAGGACTGGGATAACGTTTGGAAGCAGGGACAATAGCTGAGAGGATGATAGCGAATTTGGGACGAGGCGGCAGGGCAGCGGGAGCATTGCCGTGGATGCTCCGAGCGGAAGTGACCCCTTGTATCTTTATTAGTTGCCGGGGTTGAGGCGTTCCAGGTTGACATTGGTACTGAACATTGGTTTAGACGGGGCATCAGGTTGGAAGGCAATCGACTACTTTTCATCACACACACCACGATCAGTCTGAAGTGACGCTCCAGTTGGACAACAGTCCTCGACAACCAACGCTGTCTGTGCCATTCAAAGCTCTATACACTCGACTATACGTACTGCCAACGAAGCAACCCTTGCGTTGTCCAAACCAAGACACTGACCGAAACATTCCAAAACCCGAACCAAACAAAAAAGCAGAGAGGACCCCTAACGATTCCCACCCTGCAACGGCCTCCCCTCCCCACTCTCCTCCTCCTCATCCTCATCATCATCATCCCCAACAACATGATGCCCCTCCGACTCCCCACTGTCCCTCCTACCAGGCAGCTTCTCATTGATCCTAATAGGCGACCCACTACCCTCCGACCCATCCTCCCGATCACGGTACTGCCCTCTCGCCGCAGCCCCGACATCCGCATAATCATCACTATCCTCCTCCTCATCATCATCGTCACTACTCTCCCCAGCAAAAGCATCATACAACTCCCCACCGCGCGTCCTCCTCCCCCGTTTTCCACCCGCACCAGCACCAGCAGCGGCAAACCCCTTCTCAGCCCGCCCGCCCTCTCCACCAGGAGCAAGACCCTCCGCTTCCTCGTCATCGAGCAGTTCAAACTCGTAGTCATTCCGCGGGTTATTCCGCAGGCGCCTGCGCCGGGCGAGGTACAGGTACACGGCCAGGCCGGAGCAGAAGAGCACGATCAGCACGAGCGAGCCGTAGATCCAGATTTGCGTTGCTGCGGACACGCCGAAGGTGGGTAGGAATGACGGGAGCCAGGTCTTGTTGCCTCCTCCTCCAGCGGTGGAAGACGCTTCAGCTGCTTCGGTCTCGTCTGCGCCGTCTGGAGGTGGGGTGGTGGTGCTGGTGGTGGTGGTGGGTTTGGAGTTGACGGGGCGGTTGGGCTGGTCGGTTGCGTCGGCGGGTGGGGATTCGACGGCGTCGGTTGGGGAGGGGGCGATGGTGGTGAAGGTTGCGGGGAGGGAGGTGGTGGCGATCTGGGCGTGGTCGTTGTCGTCTTCTTCGGTGGGCATGGGCAGGACCTTGGCCTTGGAGGCGTCGCGGGTTTCGCCCCAGAGCTTGAGGTGCCAGTCGACGAACTTGCCGGTGAAGCGGTTGACGTTGGTGTCCTTGACGATGATGGTCCAGGTGCCGACGCCGGATTCGCCCCTGGTAGTGTTAGTAAAAAGAATGGTGTGAAGGACTGGGGGCGGCTTACCAGTGAGCGACGCTCATAAAGGTCCAGTCGTCGTAGCCCGTGGTGGCCTCGTCGAACTTCCGCGTGACGGACAGGTGGCTGACGATCTTGTTGGGGCTAATGAGATCGACGCTCAGGTCGCCGCGCCGGCCGTGCTCGATGTTCATGGTGACGGTGATGTGCTCGACGCGCTCCAGGTTGGCCTCCTTGAGCATGTCCTCGGTGACCTCGAACCCGACGGCAACGCCCTGGTCGCCCTGCGGGATGTCCTGGTTCACGTGGATCCAGGGCGAGTAGAACCACGCCTGCGGCTTCACTTTCTTCCACGTCTTGGCGGCCTCGACGATGGCATAGCTGTCCAGCTTGCCGTAGCCATACGTGTGGCTGAACTTCTTGCCAATGGTCGTGGTCTGCCAGTCGCCAGATTCAAGGTTGATGGGGACCGCCGTGTCCATGGCAAGGTACTGCATGTCTCTCCAAGACAAGTCGGGCCGCACTTGCAGGACAAGAGCGAAGATGCCAGCGGCAAGCGGCGCGGCGGCCGAGGTGCCCCCGTGGCTGTTGGAGCACGAGTTCTGGCCAACGTCGGTGGTGTGAATCGCGTCGCCGCTGCCGCTCGAGTAGGTGACGACCAACCCGGCGGAGCACTTCTCCGAGTAGTACGGGTGCAGCCCCTTGCGGTCGATGGCGCCCACCGTGATGCTGTAGATGCTGTTGGTGTAGCCGTCAAAATTGCAGTTGTCGTCGTTCTGCGCGCCGTTCCCGCTGGCGAACACGTAGATGGAGCCCAGCCCGTTGCGGCCGTTCTGCACGGCATTCAGCATGGCACGTCGGATGAGAATGCCGGGCGCGTCCATGCTCTTGCCGTCA
The DNA here is from genome assembly GCA_023628475.1 of Chaetomiaceae sp. PF1801. Lineage (NCBI taxonomy): Eukaryota > Fungi > Ascomycota > Sordariomycetes > Sordariales > Chaetomiaceae > Chaetomiaceae sp. PF1801. The sequence continues at coordinate 221,562 of JAMAKQ010000035.1, forward strand.
TCCGGGGGACCCCACGAGCAAGAGTAGATCTGGTTGTGGTGGAAGTCGTAGTTCATAGCCACGGCCTCGTCGGCATCCGAGATCATCTTGGACAGAATGCGCAGGCCTGCGATCTTGGAGTCGTACGCCACGCCGACACCGCAGATGTTGTTCTTGACGGCCGACACCTCGCCGGCGCAGCGGGTCCCGTGCCTGTCGTCGGACAGGCGAGGCCGTGGCTCCTCGGTCTTGTCGTTGAAGTCGTAGGAGCCGGCGGCGTAGTAGTTCCCCCGCAGGTCGTCGCTGTACATGTCCAGGCCGTCATCGACAATGGCGACGGTGGAGTTCTTGCCCGTGACGCCCTGCAGCCACACGCCCGTGACGTTCACGTCGTGGCCGAGCTGCACCGTGTTGTAGAGATGCCATTGTTCGTGGAAGATAGGGTCTGAGATCTGCAGCTGCTGGGCGATCTGTTTTTGCATCTCGACGGCTGATTGCACCGCTTGGCCCACGTCTCTGGCGCCGCCATCGAAGGGTATAGGGCCCCGTGGTTCCGGGATGGTGCGCTTCTCCCACGGTTTCCGCAGCACCTGTTTCTCGGAGAAGAGCACTCCGTCCAGAACATGTCGTTCGCCCAGCGATCGCCTTCTTCGGTGTTGAGTCAATTCCCGCTTGACAATATCGTGTTCTGCCCGTTTCGCGGCGAAAATGTGGTGGTCTTTCAGCTCTCCCAGAGGCCCCTCGTGGGACAGCCCCAGACTCCGGGCTACTTCGACAGGTGATGTGTCTGCATCGAGATGGAGAACGTAGTAGTCGTTTGCGTCCCAGTTCCGCGGGAGGATTTGCGAGGCTGTCGCGACGGCGGCGAGGCCCAGCAGCGCCGCCCCTGACCAAATCTTCATGATGTTGGTTTGAGGGCTAGGGGTCCTTCGATAAGCCCGGCGCGGGTGATGGCGATGGTGGAGAGGACAGGGAACGGCAAGCATGTACGGGTGGTTCGACCGCTCGCCAAATCGTTCGATGTCTGTTTCTTGTGTACGTGTGTAGTAGATGTCGAGTCGCACGGGGACGAAGTCGGGGGGCTCGAGACCGAAACTGTGTCGCAGGTTGCAGCTTTGGCTGGGCCAAGAAATGTCTGTGGCAACTGCACGCCCCGCCGTTTCAAATCTGAAAACAACAAACGAGAGAATAGACTGCTGAAAATCCAGCGTTAGAAGCCTGGCGGGGCAAACAATCCCCTTTCCAGGACAATGGCCGGGCTTTGAAGATGAGAGGTGGCCTTGGAGAGGATCAGATTCGAGGTCTCATCAGCCGTCAGCCACGCACTCCCGACGCCGCCAAGCGTTGCGCGGAATGCGGCGTCGCAATCTTGCAGGCCGACCCTAGCAAGCGGACCCAAAACGTGCCTGTATAAGCCACCAATGAGTGGCCAATCAGACATTGATCCGCTTAGGGTGGGGCCTCGGGCGGGCGGTCTGGGCCGGCCAAACTTCAGCTGCCTGTGCCAAAAATGGAACCCACGATGCACAGCTAAGGGTCGACTACGTCGAGAGACCGGGCATGTTTGATGCAGTGACGGATCGGTGTTTTCTTACTCTGCGCAGGCACTTTATAATTACATCTCGTTTTGAGATGTTTACTTTGTACTCCGTATTGCAGTAACTTTTCTGCCTTTCCTAGTGCTGCCGTCCTTTTCCACCCTTCGATAGTTGGCGCACTCGTCTCTCGTCACCCAATGCATCCAACAACACATGCAACCTGGTCCACCCCCGTCGTATCCTGGCCACCTTGCTGGATTTTCACGATGTCGCAACGGGCGATACTCGGTCGTCTAATTTGCTAGCTTAAAGGGAGCAGCTTGAGCACCGGTAATGGTTGGCCTTTGCTTGAGCCGCAGGCCCGCAGCTAAGGAGTCGGTGTCGTACATGCGAGACGGAGGTTCGGCCGCCTGTTTCTGCCAACCATGATAGCCACATGTCGTATAAGGACTCAAAGGTGATGATATAGTCTCTCATGATGGATTGTGCAGAGCTCAGAACACGTAAGGGAGGAGATGCCATCCTGATTCTGATTCTGGCAAGGTCATTGTCGGCACATAAAAGAATATGAAATCTGTGTTTGACGGAGGGTGGTTCGTAAGGTGTGATTTCAAACTCGAGTAGTGTCCTTTCGTAACTGGCTGTTTCGATTGAAAAGACGTGTTGCCGGTCTTCAGCCTAGGAAGGGTGAAGGTGACTTGGGCGGGGACCCCCCTTGGAAATAGGTCGAGTGTTTTGAGCATTGAGTGGTGGAGATTATATCATCCTCGTACTTGGAGAGACATGAGATACAGGAGACCTCGTCAGGTAAATAGAATTATGGACTTCGTCGAGGAACCAGGGGGCCGATACCTGCTGGATCTCCCTGCCCTCAGACCCTCGACTTGAAGCTGTCGTCGCAAGACTTCAGTCAGAGTTGCAATCTTTCGTCTCAACTCACCACCAACCAAATGCTCCCGCACCGTCCAGACCGCACTATATGTATTAAGTTCAGCTTCATCCAGTCAGGCCACTTTTCACGCCAATCCCCCGGCCCCCAGAGCAAAATCCTCGAGGGCTTTCGTAGCCACCAACCCCCGCAAGGGGCTTGGTCGTGAGCTTTTTGTTGCCTTGCTCTCTGGCTCGTCTTCCCTCTGGCTCTCCTTTCCCTCTGAGGTCTTCAAGGCCGAGCAACAGTTGCGTTGATATCAGCGAGATATCTGACCCGTGATGTGTGCAAAGTGAGTTTGAAGTTGAGGTGTGTGGCTGCAAAATTGGAGACTGTTGTTCAAAGGAACTTCAATATTTTGAATGTCATAACTGCCTCTCACACAATGATACACACTTTGATTAGTTAGTACATTAATTTTCCTCCCTCCTTTCTGTCCTTTTCCTCTGCGTATCATTACAAGCAGATGGCAGCTCGTCACAACGCCAGACCACAGAAAAGACAGGCCGCCGCCAGGGTCGTCTGGACCGTCTGCGCCGGCCCCACTCCAGCCTTGCTTGTGGACGACGAGATGGTGGTTGTTGTTTTCGGGGCAGTCAAGTCTGACACCTGGCTCGATATGGAGTTGATGACGGTCTCGTTGACCTTGACCGCGCAGGGGTTGCCCACTCTGCTTTCCAATGGGACCACCACCGGACACTCGCCCCTCGTCGCGTTGTCGCCGGGCTGTATCTCAACGACGGCGCCAAACTCGGGGCACCCAGAAGTCACTGCAACGTCCTTGGGGTAGCTTTCGCATTCGTGAGTATCGCGATTCAGCAGGCACTCTCTCAGCGTCGCGTCAAACATCAGAGCTCCCCAGCCTGAAGAATAGGCCCTCGCCAAGCCGTTCTCTCCTCTGCATAGCGCTTCGACGTTTGGCCACGACAGAAACCAGTTCAGCTGGTACTTCTCGCCCGACAACTTCCTCTGGATCCATCGAGTGACATTTGTGGTGCCGACGAAAAAGGCCGGGCCCGCCGGGTCGGTGATGTTGGGGGCGGTAGAGATCCCTTCGTCATTGGAGATACCCCCGGGGGTGACACCGTTCGAATATGGCATGATGTCCCAGTACAATCGGTAGTTGCCCAGCAGCCCAGCGATGTCAACGCCGTGAGGTTCTGGACGGCAAAGACGATGGGGAAGGCGTCGGATGACTTGTGCGTGTCGTTGCGGGGGAAGACGATGTCGACCTCGAGACGTTGGATCGTCGTCGGTAGGGTCTGATTTTGAGCGGCGACGCGAGCACTGAGAGAGCGCATACCCACAGGAAATGCATTGTCTTGGTGAAGAGCCCGTAGTGAAGTTAAGACGGAGAGATCTCAAAATCCAGAGCCTTGGGGCGAGGCAAACTGAACATGGTCTTCTACCCGAGAGTCTGCACTGTCGGCACTCGAAAAGGATGGGCTAATAAGGAGCCCGTGCTACCAACCAGGCAGGAAAAATCACACACGATTACCAACAGCACAGTGTTGGCGAACCGAGATATTGGACTGTCTCATGGCTTTACCCGGCTCGTGGTCGGCCCGGTGGGCTGCCCTAACAAACTCAATGTGCGCGTAGTTGTTGGTGTTGCGAACTGCGATTCTGGGGTTGAACAGACAAGACAGACAACTGAACAAGGCAGAATCCGCTTCGATTGCCCTCAAGTAACCCGGATTACCGGTCTCTTCCTTGTGCCTGCTGTCGTGAGACTCGAGACCAACACCGACAGTTTTCTTACCTACGTCATTCGGCATCTTCGTTTGTCCCATCTTGCGCTGCGGTTCATCCCGAGCCATGCGGCAGCCATGTGCATCGCACTGGAGACTGGAATGGAGACGGCTCGCCTCGAACATCGCGCAGATATTGGAGGCCGACGAACCATGGCCCAAGGCGCTGTCGTGCGTGGCCCACGAACAGGACTCGGTCTCCAGCCACCGGCATTTCGGTCGGCCAAGAAGAAGAGAAGGAAAATGTGGTTGCCAGGAACAGCTCAGCTTCCCGCCTTCGATTTTTTGGGGATCCCTGCTCTTCAGCCCCAGCCCAACCTCGCCAAGACAGATCTTTCCGCCCAAGCTTTCCCAGCCCGAGTTTGGCGCCGACCCACTGCCAGCTTCCATGCTCCCAGCTTGCGCCGGGGCCCATCCCGGCCACCTCGTCAGCGTTCCTCGTCCCAAGTTGCTCCCAAGTTGGCCAGTATAACTGGCGACCAGCCCCCGGCGTGAGCTGGTCACCGGAATCGAGCCCGATTGCGCATGTGTTAGCAGAATATTGGCTCAACATGGCAGCTTGCAGCCCGTGGATGAATGGCCGCGCCTGACCTCCGGCATTGAGACCCCGAGAAGCGGTCACCCGCCCACAAATTCACAACCACACCGAGACGACAAACCCCGACCAAGTCAAGTCCAAGTCCATCCGAGACAGCCAGCTAGCGTGCATACTCTGCACGAACCCAACACCCAGACATGTCGACTCCCTACTGGGGCCAGCTGCCACCCCCCAAGGCAAGCCAAACCAGAGCTCGCCGCCTGTCCGATGACTTAGACGTGCCGCCAGATCGCCGCCAGTCATTGGATGTCCCGACCCAGGGCCACGCGAGATCGAACCGCATCTCGATCCAGACTACAAAATCCGATGCGCCCACCGAGTCCACCATGAGCCCCTATGCGTCGCCCACCGCCTCGAGCTTCCAGGGCCAGGGCCTGACTCCCCGACCTCCGTCTCTGCCCTACGGCGCCAACCAGTACCCTCCCGAGCTTCTCGAGAACCGACGACGCCGCAGGAGCAAGAACCAAGAGCAGGAACAAGAGCATGCCGTCGTGACCGTCCCTCCTCCTCCCGCCGCTCCCGACGTACCGCGCGTTCCCCCTTCAAGCTACAAGTATCCGCCAGGCGTTGGAGGACAGCCCTACCCGTACCCAGTGCCGCTGCAGAGCATTGCCAACACACCGGGTCAGATGGGGCGTGAGGAACACTACAAGCTGGCTTCTCCAACGGACCAGACAAGGAAGACGCTCGAGGAGTCGGCCATGCCGCGGCCGCACAGGGTCAACACGGATCCCACCCTGGGGAGGAACTCTCCGCAGCCCAACGGCCGCCAGCGGAGAGCATCCGGCGCCGAGCAGCCGCTGCAGAGGAGCGCTAGACGGACCTCGACCAGCAGTGCAACAGACCGGCCGAAGGCGCTCGCAGACGTCCGCTCCCCCCTGCAGAGGCTGGAGCAGACGCTCGACAGCATCTCCAAGGAAGACAAGCGCGCTCGCGTCGAGGCCGCCGAGAGGGCTGCCCGGGAGAGGGCGGGGGCGAGAGGGGCTCCGCAACAGGCCGAGAAGAGCCCGCAGCAGGTCCGCTTCCGGGAACGGCGGCCTTCGGTGTCAGCTGGAGATGCGCCGATCGCACCGATAACGCCCACGAGGCCGGTCCGCCATTCAGGTGGGCCGAATGGCCCGCTCTCGCAGAACCCTCCGGACGAGGGCCGGAGAAACAGCGCCGCTGATGGGCCGCCTCCAAGGGCAGTCCCCGAGTCGCGAATCCCAGTCCCGGCCCAATCCGCTGGCGTCCCGCAGCGCAATCTCAGCTTCCGTGAGCGGGCCGCCAGAAACGACATGAGGGTTCCGAACGTCCTCGAATCGCCTATATCCAAGGAGGCCACACCCTTGGCGGCATCAGACGGCCGCACTCCGCCGAGGAGCGGTAGCAACAAGCTGAAGAAGCATCCGCCCGAGGGGTGGCCGAATCGCATCTCCGAGACGGACGAGATTTACAACACGGACGACAAGCCCGCTGCCAGGAGAGCTGCCGCTCCTCCGCAACACCAAGCGGAGCCAGCGAACAGGGGGCCTCCCCCGCAATCCGAGGTCCTTGATGACGACTTTGAGGCCGAGTTCATGGCATATCCGCCATCCGGGAAACTGACCAAGACCCCTAGCCAGAGAAAAGCCGACCAGATCCTCGGCCGAACCTCTGCCCAGCCCGGGGCCGCGGAACAGGCACGGCAAGCCTCAGTGTTCAAACCGCAGATTTCGCCTGCTGCTCCCGAGCCCACGGCCTACCCCCCAGCCACGGCAACCAATGCCCCTCCGCCCGGCGCACATGGAGACCATCAAGACCCCGAGCGCCACCACATGTCGGACCTCATCTACCACGGCCGCGACAAGTTCCAGCCCGGCCAGGGCATCTTCAAGCCGACCCCGTACCTAGACGAGTGGAAGAAGGCGACCGTCGGCACCCTGTCCGGCAACCTGCTCGACCTCGAGGACGTGCCACCTGCAGCGGAGAAGAACACGGCCTGGTGGGAGGCATCGCAGCAGTCGCGGCGGCGCAGCAACAGCCTGTCGTCGCGGCCCAAGAAGGCCGAGGCGTTCGAGGGAGAATACGACGAGACAAACGGTACGCGCAAACCCCCCAGTGATAATCAGCAGGCATCCCACCCCTCCAGCAGTGTTGTGCCGGCGGTGCAGAGCGGGGACTTCCACCGCCTGCTGTCGTCCACCAGCGACTTTGGCGGCGGCGGTGGCGGTCCGCCGTTCGAACCCCAGCACCTCGCCCGTGCAAAGAGGGCCAAGGCCCGAGCAGCGAAGCGATGGGACGGGTTGCGCCCCTTCAGCCCTAGTCCCTCCGCCGCGAACAACTCCCAAGACAGCCTGGGCTGCTTCTCGTTGTGCAGCAACGAGCCGGCGGCCGCCTTTGCCCGCCCGCTGCCGTTGTCCTATGCTTGTACAATGACCCTGCTTTTTTTCTTGAAGCTTGTGAACTCGTGTGGGAAGAAGAGGTTTGCTGACTTGATTTTCGTGTGTGTGTAGCTCCGACGAGGTTCAAGCCGCCGCTGTATCTCAAGTGCGGTCCGTTGTTGAGGTTCTGTGGGATTCGTCATGAGCGGGTGCCCAACCGGTCGACGCGGAATGGGGCAGTTGTTGATAGGGAGATTTGGCGGGGCTCGATTATGATCGTAACGACGGATGCCGACTCGTCGTACGACATTGCGCCCACGCTGAGGCTGTTTGTGCAGCTGATCGAGCTGCTGCCCCCGCCACCGAGGGAGATCCATGGCGATGAGCCGCTGGCCCCTGAGTACGTCGACCCGATTGCCGGGCACCCCAAGCTCGGCCGAAAGGGCGAGACGCTGTATGTCAGGCCGGTGTACCACCTCGAGGAGGCCAAGGATATCTCGAGGGACGAGACCGACGACGGGCTGTTTGAGAAAACAAAAAGCCCACCCGAGGTGCCTCTCCCCGAAGGCGTGACAGACCCCCCGGGCTCGTTCGCCGCGCGCAGGAAACGGGCCGACATGGACGGCGAAAAGGCCGGCAAGTACAAGGACATCCGCGGCTTCCGACTCCACGCCGAGCGCGGCTACACCTTCTGGCGCTTCAACATCGAAGTCGAGCTGCGCGACAAGCAGCAGCGCATCGCCTACCGCATCAACCGCGGCCCGTCGACGGGCTTCTGGGTGCCCGCCCGCGGGCAGAGCATGAACATCATGTTCCACAGCTGCAACGGCTTCAGCCTGAGCGTCGACACGGACTCGTTCACCGGCCCGGACCCCATGTGGCGCGACGTGCTCAACACCCACCAGAGCCAGCCGTTCCACGTCATGATTGGCGGCGGCGACCAGATCTACAACGACCGCTGCATGCAGGACACGCGGGTGTTTAGGGAGTGGCTGATGATCAAGAACCCGCTGCATAAGCACAACGCGCCGTTCACGCCTGAGATGCAGGATGAGTTGGAGAGGTTTTACCTCGAGCGGTATGCGATGTGGTTCTCGCAGGGCTTGTTTGGCATGGCCAACGCCCAGATCCCCATGGTCAATATGTACGACGACCACGATATTATTGACGGGTTTGGGTCGTACCCGCACCACTTCATGAACTCGCCTGTGTTTTCGGGGCTGGGGAACGTCGCGTTCAAGTATTACATGCTGTTCCAGCATCAGAGTATTGTGGATGAGACGGAGAAGACGGAGCCCAGCTGGGTGTTGGGCATCAGGCCCGGGCCGTACATCAACGAGCTCAGTCGGAGCTTGTTTATGTTTTTGGGAGGGAAGGTGGCGCTGCTGGCTGTGGATGCGCGTACTGAGCGGACGCGGGATGAGGTGGTGAGGGAGGATACGTGGAAGAAGATTATGGATAGGTGTTATGGGGAGATTGATAAGGGGAAGGTCGAGCATTTGTTGGTGTTGCTGGGCGTGCCGATTGCGTATCCGCGGTTGGTGTGGTTGGAGAATATGTGAGTTTCTCGGAGAGCGGAGCTGGAGCGTTGCTGACGGTTATAGCTTGACGTCCCGAGTCATGGACCCTGTCAAGGCTCTCGCCAAACTGGGCATGTTTGGCGGGTTGCTGAACCGCTTTGATGGCGGTGTCGAGGTGCTCGACGACCTGGACGACCACTGGACGGCCAAGAACCATAAGCACGAGCGCAGCATCGTGATTGAGGATTTGCAGGACTTGGCGGCGGATAAGTCTGCCCGGGTGACGATTCTGAGGTAAGCAACGGACTCCAGCATGGTTGAGGACCAAACTGACTCTTTCAGCGGCGACGTTCACCTCGCGGCCATCGGGCAGTTCTACTCAAACCCCAAGCTCGGACTGGCCAAGCACAAGGACTTCCGCTACATCCCCAACGTCATCTCGTCGGCCATCGTCAACACGCCGCCGCCGGACCTGCTCGCCGACGTGCTCAACAAGCGCAACAAGGTGCACCACTTCGACAAGGAGACGGACGAGGACATGATTCCCATCTTTGCCCACGGCGTCGACGGCAAGCCCCGCAACAACAAGCACCTGCTGCCGCACCGCAACTGGTGCGCCATCCGCGAGTACGTCCCCGGCCACACGCCGCCGCCCACGCCGAGCCAGTCCGCCTACGATCTCTCGCCGCCGGGCACTGCTGGTGGGGAGGTGGGGCGGAGGGGCAGTATCTTCCGCCGGCTGTCGAGGTCTAAGACCACCGGCCCTGATGGTGGGTTCAAAGACCGCTCGCGCCCGCCTGTGTCGGGCGGCCTGCTGAGGTCGCTTTCCCGCCGGGCGGGTGCTGCAAGCGCAGACCAGGTTGGCCAGACTAGGCCGGTTTTCCTGACCCGCACGCTGTCGGGGTCGTCGGTGTCGGGGCGTCTTGGTGGGCTCTTCCGTCGACGCAGCGGTGCCGCCAAGCGGGATGATGGCGGTATCAATGGGACCTGCGGCCCGGATACCGATGAGGATGAGCAGGGATACCATCACCACCACCATCCGCAGCAGCATCCGCATCCCTACGAGCAGTATGCCCATCATCCTCGCAGTGGCGGTAGTGGAGGAGGAATCGGCCTGCGCGGCGGTCTGGGTCCAGATGACTACCACGGTGAAGGGGGAAGCGGATACAACGACGAATACGACCAAGGCGACGAGAGTCTCTTCTCTGTCAAACCCCACCCCGCGCATACTCGCGCTCACGGCGACCGAGGGCCGCCTGTCCCTCCCAAAGATGTCATGCCGGGCGTCGTGAGCTTCGCTCCGCAACAACATCCCCACCACCACCACCACCACCACCAGCAACCCCAACAGCAACAGCAACAACACGCTGGGCAGGCACAAGAGAACGACGAAGACTTAACACCCAAACCCTTCCACCGCACACCCACAGGCCTCTCGTCCAAGCAGCTCCGAGGCAAAAACCCCGCCGAGTTCGAGGTTAATTTGCAGGGTGCGCTGGAGGTGACGCTCAATGTGGAGATTAGCCCGCGCGATCCGGGGGGTAGTACGGTGCCGTATCGGTTGGTGGTGCCGAGGTTGTGGTATGAGTATGAGGGGGAGGAGGAAGAAGGGGAGGAGGGGGGGGATGAGAAGGTGGTGGGTGGGAGTTATGAGGAGAAGGGGGAGGGGATGGTGGGTGAGGATGGGATGGGGAAGAAGGCCGGGATTAAGAGGCTGTTGAGTTTGAGGAGGGGTGGGTGAGTAATTTGACGATCTGGGTACATTTGATGGATGAGTTATGACGATGATGATGGATGGATGATTTGAGGGATGGGTATGAGTGATGACTGGGTATGATATAGCGGGTTTTCTTCTGGTTGGAATTTGGTTTTGAGTTTGTTTCTTGTTTGATCTCTCTACATACTCGCGATATTTCATCTTTTTGGAAGAGCAAGGGCATAAAACGGAGCTCAGAGTGTATGAAGTTGAGCAACTTGGGTTTGTAGCTACTCTTCTTGTTTACAGCGAGCATTGATAGACTGGTATTCCCCTCGCTGACTTCTTGCTTGGTTAGCCATGACAAGTGAACAATTTGGGTGTGAATGCTTTATGATGAACGAGCTGGGCTTGTGCCAATGGGCACGAAACTATGGGCGTTGAAGAAGAGGGCCTCCATGGAGCTTCCCAGATGTCGTGATATCGCGGTGTGCCACCGTGCCTTTTAATACAAGGTTGTGCCCAGCTGGCGCTTTTCGGGGTGGAAGCTGTCTGTTGATGTGCACTTGTTTCACGGCTTCTGGGGTTGAAAAGTTAACCTCCAGCTTGGTGAGTGTGCAGTTTAGCTCGCTTTACGTCAGCAGATCACATCTTCTTTACACACTACAGCAGCCCACGTTTCACCGTGTCCCTCATCAAAGATGACCGAGATGGAGTTCTCGGGCTTGCCGCTTGCGTGGAAGAGTGGCGCAGCAAATTGAGCCACATCCGATGTCCACAATCTGGCTGACGTCATCCGCGTCTTTCTCATTTCGAACAAGTCCCTTCATTTTGGAAGCCGATGCTGAACTGGATTTTGAGATCTGTACTGATTCTGTGTCATGGTCAATTCGGTTGGGGTTGGACGTTCAAGTCTCAAAGCTTCATTGCCGTCTTGGCAGGCGTCACGAACTGCTCGCCAAGCTCCATGAATCCTGTCTGGTGGGCTTGGCTGCTTTCCGTGTGCGTGCCCTCGTCACTGTGCTTTCATACTTGGTCCGTACATGTTGGAAAGAAGGCAGTGAATGTATGTTATTGGAGAGACATATCCGTACCTCCGTTCCCATGAGCTCTCAGGCCCAAGATGGAAGGGCTGCATGCTGTTGCCTGCTGAATTGGGAGGCGATCAGATAAGACATGGAGACTGGAGATCGGAAGGCGAACTCAGGGACCCGGAAATCTCTCCGACCTGCTGATCGTTTGTCTCACATCACGGCGCCAATCCCAATATCTGTCCGTTTCGGGAGCCGGGTCAAAGAGAAACAGCTTCTCGTCTTTTTGCCTATAGTTGCATCACTGTCTTTCAGATGAGTTCGAAATCAAACCCGGGTGTTCCTGCAGGTTGATCTTATCTTTCGCAGAAGCAACAACGGAACCTCGCCACGTGCCCTCTGTGCTGGCAGCTCTTTGTGCTGCGCCGGCAGCTGCTGGGTACCCCAGCCTTCTGCTGTGGAGCGTGATCCCGGGGGCGCCCAATGCGGAATGGCGCGCCTTCCATGACCGCCTCGGGCAGGGATGGTTCCGTTTGGTCACTTTCCCTTATAAAACATCCACCACAGCTCAGCCATTCCTGTTCCTCTCTCTCTCATCCCAACGATTCGTCATATCGGCCGCCATCCGCCAGCGACCATCGCGTCGAGACCTGCTCTGCCCACACCCAATTCGATGAAGGAAGCTTCGCCTAATCCCCAGCACAACTCGCATGGCGGCAACCATCGCACGTCGAGACGACCCGACTCCAGCTCGGCTCCCCTAAGCAGCAGCAACAATGGCAAAGCTGCTGCATCCAGCCCCGGCGGCCCCGGCGCCGGACTCGCGTCGGCCCAGCCCGCGCCGCCTGCCGACCCGGACAGTAGTAGTAGTAGCCGCGCCGTCAATACACCGCAGGCTGCACAGCCGGGGGCTGTCGTAGGGGCCGAGAGCGAGAAGCAGAACGAATCCAAACCCGAGAAGCTGCCCGTCATGCAGCGCTTCTGGCACACCTTCAAGGCGGTCCTGTTCAATTCCAAGATCAACGTCCTGCTGGTCTTTGTGCCCGTCGGCATCGCCGTCGCCCAGGTGCACAACGTGTCGCCGGGCCTCATCTTCGCCATGAACGCCATCGCCATTGTGCCGCTGGCCGGCCTGCTGAGCTACGCCACCGAGTCGGTGGCTCACAGGCTGGGCGACTCGCTCGGCGCCCTGCTGAACGTGACGTTTGGCAACGCCGTCGAGCTGATCATCTTGTGAGCTGTCCTGCCCGATTGCTTCTGGTTCAGTAGTTTGCTAATACTCGTGCAGCATGTACGTAGCCCTGCAGGACGGCCCATCCCGCCGGCATATCCTGACGCCTGTCTCCAAACCACGATGTAACTGTCGCTGACCCGACATTAACAGCATTGCCCTTGTCAAGAATGAGATTCGCATCGTCCAGGCCTCGCTTCTTGGCTCTATTTTGGCCAACCTGCTGCTCATCCTGGGCATGTCGTTCTTCCTCGGAGGTCTCCGCTTCCGCGAGCAGGTTAGTGCCCCTGCAGATCTCCTGCCGACTGCATGCTGACCAGACCAGATCTACAACAGCACCGTGACCCAGATGAGCGCTTGTCTGCTGAGTCTGAGTGTTATTAGCCTCGTCCTGCCGGTATGTTAAGTCCTTGCATGCGCGGTTGCCATACTGACATTTGCAGACGGCGTTCCACGCCTCGTTCTCCGACTACGACCTCGCCGACGTGCAGTCTCTCAAGATCAGCCGCGGTACCAGTGTGGTGAGTCTCTTGTTCGGAGAGGTTGAGCTATAGCTGACTTTGTAGATCCTCCTCCTGGTCTACATCGTGTACCTGCTGTTCCAGCTCATCTCGCACTCGTACCTCTACGAGTCGACGCCCCAGCACATTATCGATGAGGAGGCGACGCCCGGCCCGGCTGCCAACTGGCTCGAGTCCAGCTCCGAGAGCAGCTCCTCGAGCGAGTCGGACTCGTCCGACTCGGACCACTCGCGCGAGACCATGTCGAGGCGGGTGAGACGGGTGATGCGCCGGCGCAGATCCAGCGCCGTCTCCGCCGAGACGCCTGACTTCAGCCCCCCCTTTCCCCGTACGCCGTCCGGTGGCACCAGTGAGGTCAACACTGTCAAGGACGACCCCATTGTGGAGCAGTCCTCTTCTCACTCGCGCAACCGCTCAAGCAACGGGAACGGCGATGCTGAGGATGAGAAGGGCCACCGCCACGGAAAGCGCCACCGCCATCGGCTGCCGAGGCGGAAGCATCGCAAACACAGGCACAGGTCGCACGTGACTGCATCGCCTGAAGGCGTCGACGAGACTATACACGAAAACGCCGAGGCAGAGCCGTCTGACCGCGATGCCCGCAGAGTCGAATTTGCTCCCGAGACTGCCGACCAAGCGCCCCGCACGCGCAGCCCGTTCCAGGGCCTGCGCAGCATGTCCCTGCGGCCTGTCGTCAGCAGCCTGGCACCCACCGTCTTCACGCAGCCGCTCGACGCCACTACGCCTAGCGTTCCTGCTGGCCCGGTCCCCCGCGTGCGCTACGGCATCCGCAGGACCAACTCGCTCCCGGACCGCCTGAACCAGTACTACCGCCCGCCGGGCGCCATGATGCCGTCGCAGATCCCGCTCGCCCACCGCCCCAGCGTCACCATCGCCGCGCAGGACGAGCACGGCGCCAACCAGCTGTCGCGCACGGCGGCCGTGATCCTGCTGCTCGTGTCGACGGCCCTCGTCGCCGTGTGCGCCGAGTTCATGGTCGACTCGATCAGCGGGCTCGTCAAGACGAGCAGCGTCGGCGAGATCTTTATTGGCCTCATCATCCTGCCCATCGTCGGCAACGCGGCTGAGCACGTCACGGCCATCACGGTCGCCATGAAGAACAAGATGGATCTCGCGATCGGCGTTGCCGTCGGCAGCTCGATCCAGATTGCCCTGTTCATCACGCCGCTCGTCGTCATCATCGGCTGGGCTATGGACCGCGAGATGACGCTGTATTTCACCCTGTTTGAGACGGTGTGTCTGTTTGTGTCGGCGTTTATCACCAATTTCTTGGTGCTGGATGGCAGGAGTAATTATCTCGAGGGTGCGCTGCTGATGGCGACGTATGTTATTATTGGTGTGGTGGCGTTCTTTTATCCGGATGTCAAGGATGCGAGCCTGTCTGGGGGCTTGGTTGGGGGTGGTTGATCGAGGTGTTGCTGCGACAGGGAAAGCATCTTAGATGCAGAGAGAGTATTCTAGATAGGGAAAGAGTATGGGGGGTTAGGGGTGAGATGTTGATGCGGTGGTGAAAGTATCTTAGATACAGTGTGAGCATTCTAGATGGAGAGGAGTATGGAGGGCCACGGGATTGAGGTGGTGGTTCTAGCAGCGAGTTTTATCTGGATGCAAGATCGGGGCTAAGATCGGCGTATGGAGTGAAGCAGACTCTCTAGAACTGGTTGACAAAGCTGGCGTCTAAATTGAGATGAATCTTCCAGTCACTGTTCTGTCTAATTACTAGCGGTGACTCGATTGTTGCTATGCCTCAGGTGTCAACTATTGCTTGGGAGTCGTCGTGCCGCAACCAGCTTGCATCAACAGAGGCTCCGTCTGAGATTCTGATCTGTGATCCAGTATGGTCTTTCTCGAGCTGATCACCGATAGCTCCGAGGGCAAGCGAGAATACGCGACACAGCCCCCATCTCTATAAGCCTGGTGACAATACCCAGTTTATCCGTCACCTCGGTAGGAACGGTGTTGATGGTCAGGCCGACCGAGAGTCGGGTGGCTGCCGAGCAGATCGAGACGTCATCGGTGGCAGGGCATGTGTGACCTGAAAAGAGGCCGCCAGTGGTGGGCAAGAGCGCTGTGGCGGCCGTTGGATAGCGCCTTCTTGGCGGCTTGCACTGCCTTCCTTGGGTGGTGAAACCCCACTGCCGGTCTCCGAACAGGGAAGCCACGATTTGATGAAGAGGGCATCTGACACCGACATCAGACCAGCGCCTTCCATTGTTGACCTGGCATTTGAGATTTGAGCTTCAAAGCCGCTCGACAGCACGTTGGCCGCCGAATTAAGGAATCACCCTGGTAATTGATTGCGCTGACATCAGTACCACAGCCAACACGGCGTTCGTTGTCACCTCATCTCACATGTGGAATCCAACCGTGGCTTGGAGCTTTCAAGGCACAAAGGACACCATCACATATACCGCGGCTTTCCCTTTTTCCGCACCCAGTTCCCCACGACACAATCACGCCAGCAGAGTCCGAACCAGAGCAGCCATGTGTTTCGGAAACAAGAACGACGCTGGCGAAGGCCAGCCCCCTCGCCCGGCCCAAAACCAGCAGCCGTACGCCTCGGAGCAGAAGGCGAGTGTGCCGCCTCAGTATCACCACCAGCAGCAACAGCCGGCGTATCAGCAGTCGGCGGGACACGACTATGCTCCGCCGCCGGGTCCGCCTCCGTCGCAGCGGCCTGTGGTGAGCTCGGCCGGTGAAGACTATGCTCCGCCGACGGGGCCGCCTCCTTCACACAGGCCTGTTGAGAACTTTGCGCCTCCTCCGGGACCGCCTCCGAGCCACGGGGCGTCGGCAGGATACGATTATGCTCCTCCTCCCGGGCCTCCCCCGTCACAGCGCCCGGTAGACGACTTTGCTCCCCCACCCGGACCGCCTCCATCCCACCGTCACCATGGCGGCGATGACTATGCTCCTCCTCCTGGCCCGCCGCCGTCTCATCAAGCTCACAACGACCTGAGCTATGTTGCGCCACCGCCCGGCCCGCCGCCAACCGAGTCCAAGCCCAAGCACGACTGGTAAATCCATCATGCCTTCCTCTTATCTCAGTCATTAACAAAACACAGGGAGGCCGTCGTGCCGGATACGTCTCTCTTCCCGCCGCCGCCCAGCTTCTTCTCCGGCTTCGACCGCTCGCCCGCGCACAACGCCACCGAGCAGGAGGCAGAGGCCGGCGAGGCCTGGTGCGCGCAGCACCCGCTGACGGCGCCCATAACGCTGGACCCGCCGGCCGTCGCCGCCCTCCAGGCGCACAACCCGCGCCTCATGCAGCCAGACCCCTTCCAGGGCTCGCTCGTCTGGACGGCACCCGGCCTGTGGAAAGTCAGCACTGACTCTCGTGCTAGGGACTCAACGTAAGCCTTCTTACCACTATCCCATCTAATTCCCGAAGAGATACTAACAGGGTTAGGATAATCGCCTACCCACCCCTCTACGCAGTAACCCTGCACTCCCCCCTCTCACCCTCCAACCCAACCCGCCAAAAGACAATCTACTACGAAGTCCAGCTCGCGCGCACCCACAACCCGCGAAAGGGCGACATTTGCCTGGCGCTGGGCTTCACCGCCCTGCCCTACCCGTCCTTCCGCATGCCGGGCTGGCACCGCGGCTCGCTGGCCGTGCACGGCGACGACGGCCACAAGTTCATCAACGACCGCTGGGGCGGCAAGTCGTTTACCGAGCCCTTTGTTGCTGGGGAGAGGCTGGGCATTGGTATGACGTTTCGCGAGGTTGGGGGGAGGATCGAGACGGAGGTTTTCTTCACGAGGCAGGGTAGGGAGACGGGCAGGTGGAATCTGCATGAGGAGACGGATGCTGAGGCGGATTTGCCTGTTACGGGGCTGGAGGGGTATCATGACTTGAGCTGTGCGGTGGGCACGAGCGGGCAGACGGCGTTTGAGGTTGTGTTGGATCCGGGGAGGTGGTTGTACAGGCCGGTGGGTTACTAAGACCTCCTTGGAAAGGAGGTAAGCTGGAAAGGGTGGTCTGGGTGGTAGCGGTTGCTTGAGCACGTCTCCGTAAGGTAGTTGTAGCGTTTCAGCATTGGTGTATCTTCACAAATGAATTGCTGTTACTTCTATGGCCCCGGGTATCAATCCTCCAGACCACTCCACTCGGCATCATCCTCCTTCTGGCCCTCCTCCCTCCGCTGCCTCTTTCTCCGCTTGCTCGCCTCGATGGCCTGCGCCCGGTTGTGCTCCCTCCTGCGCTCCCACGAGCTCTTGGTCGTGATGGTCGCCTTGCCGCCGGTACGCCTTGACTCGACGCCCCGCACCTTCAGCTTCCTCTTATCCTCCTTAGCCACCTTGGGCAGCGCATCCAGCAGCCACTTCTGCACCGCCTGCCCGTCCTTGCCCGCCTGCCTCTCGCTCACAGCAATAACATTGGCCACGCTCTTGACAAAGGGGATATCGTCCTTGGTATAGAACGTAACAGCCACGCCTCCTTCCCTACCGGCACGCCCCGTGCGCCCCGCCCGGTGCACGTAGCCCGCCGCCGAGGTCGGCACGTCGTAGTTGACGACGCCGTTGACGCCCGCGAAATCGACGCCGCGCGCCAGCACGTCGGTCGTGATGAGCACCCACACCTCGCCCGCGCGGAAGCGCGCCATGATCTTGGAGCGCGCCGAGTCCGTCATGGACGAGTGCAGGACTGCCACGCGGGCGGAGCCGCCTGCCTCGAGCGGGATGTCGTATTTCAGCTCGTCGTGCAGCGCCTGGGCGCGCTCAATGGTTTGGGTGAAGACGAGGAAGGGCGGGCGGAGTGGGGGCCCGGAGTCGGCGGAGGAGACGGGGTGCAGGAGCTGGCGCAGGGCGAGGAGCTTGCCGGGTTCGGTGGCGGTGTAGATGAGTTTGTGGGTGATGTTGGGGACGGCTGTGTCTTTGAGGCCGACGACGAGGCGGATTAGGGGGCGGGGGTTGCTGTCGGCGAGCTTGGAGCGCTTGTCGAGCTGCTTGGTAATGAGGGATTCGATGTTGGAGGCCATGGTGGCGGACCAGCAGGTGAGGCTGACGTCGGGATGGGTGCAGGCGCGCCAGATACCCATGGTTTGCTTGCGGAAGATGGGGTCGAGGAGGACGTCGGCTTCGTCGAGGACGAGGGACCTGACGTTGGGCAGGATTCTGCGGGCGCCAGGTTTGCCGGAGAGGAAGTTGAGCAGAGCCTTGGGCGTCGTCACGAGGATGTCCACCCTCGCTGGCGGCTTGTCCTCGTTCTTGTCGGCCTTCTCCTCGTCCGACTCGTCGTCAGTCTCCTCGTCCTCGCTCTCCTTTTCCCTGTCGCTTTTTTCCTCCTCGTCCTTTTCATTCTCCTTCACCTCTTCGGCAGCTAGCCTCAGACTCCTCTTCATCAGGACCACCCTCACCCCGGTCCCTATCGCCAATTTTCTTCCCTCGTTGACAATCTGGGTCGCCAGCTCCCTGGTAGGCGCCACAACAACCACCTCAAGCACGTGCTCGTCCTTGTCCCGTCCCAGCTCAGCACGCCGTCTGAGAACACCGTCAATAGCCGGAATCAGGAAGGTGATCGTCTTGCCGCTGCCTGTCGGGGCAACAGCGAGAAAGTCGGCGCCGTTCTCGATGCCGGGAACCTCGACGCTCTTGCACTTCTTGAGCGCCGTCGCTGGCCGAAGGAGCAGCGGCAGACTAGCCATCTGCACCTCGGTCGGCACGCGGAAGCCCTGGGCCGAGATGTTGGCTGCCAACTGCGGCGAGACATCGTAGGTGTGTTGGAGCTCGCCGAACGAGTTCAGCGGCTGGGGGAAGATTTGCTTCTTGTGCTCGTCCTTCTTGTTGTCCTTGTCTCCCTTCTTGTCCTCACCCTCCTTCTGCTTCTTGCTCTTTTTCTTTTTCTTGTCCGGTTCCTCCTCCTTTGCCTCTATCTGGCGAGACCCAGACAGAATTGTGAACTTAAGGCGGTGAGAGCGCAGGATCTGGCGGCACTCGTCCTCGTCTAGCAGCCTGAGCTTGCGCTTCTTGGGGGCCTCCTGCTCGGTTTCGGGCGCAGGCTCTGTGGCGTGCTTCTTGGGGGCGAAGTAGTCCACGTCGCTGACTTCGTCGTCCTCGGCTTCCGGCTCGCCATCCTGTGCATCTTTTCTCCTTTTCCGCTTCTTTCCTCGTGAGGCTACAGGGTCGTGGAAGAGCTGTGGGTGGGGGAGGGCGCCGGCCGAGGGCAGTGGTGTCGGGGCCGCTGCGGCTTGCGGTTTGTTTTTGGGGTTGTGCTTGATGCCACGCGAGAGCACCTTGAGGATGTCCATGGCTGAGGAATTGGACGCTTGCGCGTTGTTTGGAGCTCGCCGTCGTCGCGGAGAGTCGGCGCGAGATAATTTTTGGGGAAGATTCTCGATAAGGTGCTGCCCCACAAAGCTGCCAGCCTTATCGGTGGTGTTGTAACTTACGCGGCAATACGATTGTTACCATGTGCTTCGTATCTACGGTAACATCACCAGCGTCCCAACAAGATACCTACTATGGAAGGTATCCGTACTGTCACCCTTGGGATGCAAGGAGTCACATCACATCACAGTTGAGCTGAATCACAAATGGCATTGTTTGGAACATGCTGTTACTACGTATCATGGAAAGACAGTCAACAGGTATCATTATATCCTCAAACACTACGCCTGCGCCCTCCCCTTCTCCTTCTCCAGCTTCCGCCGCTTCTGCCGCAGCTTCAGGTCCTCGGCGCTCTTCTTGCTGTTGGTGTACTGCATCTGCTCAAACAGCTTGCGCTTCTTCTTGCTCAGCATGCCCTTGGCGCGCTCCAGGTCCTCGGCCTCCTGCTTCTTGCGCCGCTCCAGCGCCTTCTTGGCCTCGAGCTTGGCCTTGGTCTTGGCGTCCACCTTCTTGCCGACGCCCTGCACCGCCTTGCCCGTGACCTCGGCCTCGAGCTCCCGCTGCCGCTGCAGCGTCGCCGACTCCTCCTCGTCTTCCTCGTCTTCTTCCTCCTCCTCCTCTTCTGCCCCTGAGAAGCCGCCGAATCCGTCCTCCTCCTCCTCGTCCTCTTCCTCGTTGTCGGACGCAACGTCCATGTCGTTCTCAACCTCAGACCCCTCGCCGTCCTGCTCCTCGGCATCCTCCAGCTCGGCGTCAATGGCCTCGCCCTCGGTCTGCTGCTCATCCAGGGGAACGGTGGGATCGTACTGCCCCTGCGTGGGCTTGACGAACGGGCTCAGGTGAGGCGGCAGCGGAGCGCCGGGGGCGTACAGCTCGGGGCTCTTGAGTTCCTCGTCGTTGACGCTGTCCCACACCCACTGCGGCTGCACGTACACGCGCCCGGGATACCGGCCGTTGGGCGCGAGCTTCTGCGCCGTCTGGTTGTCCTCGCCGTCGCCGTCGCCGCTCACGGCCGCCCGCACCACCGGCCGGTCGACAATCTGATGCGTGATGGAGGGATCCGACTCGTCGGTCGTGAAGGCGCCCTCGCCGAGCACCGAGTCCCAGCCTATCCGCTTGCAGCCGAACGCGCGGAGGATGAACTCGAGCGGCTGCCGGGGTGTCTCGCGGGAGAGGAAGAAGGTGAACTTGGAGAAGAGCTGCGACGGGTCGCTGCTGCTGTACGACGGCTGCGGCAGGACGTCGCCGCCGGGCGCGACGGGCTCGAACTTGTCGATGGCATCGCTGGGCTTGTCCTCGCCGTCCTCTTCCGCGGGGGCCTCCTCGGCAGCCTCCTTGGCCGACTCGTCCCGCAGTTTCTGCACCAGCTTGTCCACCTCGGCCTGCACCTTGGGGTCGGGGCCGTGCTCCTCGCCGTTCGTGATGGCCTTGGTCTCGCCGTCGGTCGCGATGTTGACACCCTCAAGGGCGAAAGCGCCGAGCTCAGCGCCCTGGTCGTCCTTGAGCTGGTCAAACTTTGGCGGGTACTTCAAACCGACGGATGTGTACAGCCGGTAGTTGACAAAGCCGAGCAGCGTCGTGTAGAACTCGACAAACGTGCCCATGATGCGGAAGTCGACGTCGCCCACGACCCTCTGGTTGAACTTGTAGGGCACCAGCCACAGGATGTCCTCGCCCTGGATGTTGGCCTGGTAGTATATCCCCTTGATAGACAGGAACGACTTGCGCAGGCTGTGCGACACGATCAGGTAGTGCTCGAACTCGAGACACAAGCGCTCGCAGCGGGCGATCATCTTGGCAGGCACGGCGGTCGTGGACGGCAGGTTGGCGAACAAGAACAGCATCGACAGGCAGTCGTCGAGGTCGCGCAGGGCGTCGATGAAGGTCGGGTAGCGCTCGCGGATGACGTGGTTGAGAGTGTAGCGCGGCTTGCCCGTCTTGTCCGGGCGGGCGGCATTGCGCTCGAGGCGGGCGGCGTCCGAGACATCGCCGCGGCCGAGGGCGCGCGAGATCTTCTTCTCGAGGACCTTTTGCTCGCGGAACTTTTGCAGCAGCGGCTCGTGCAGCAGGTACTGGATGTCCTTGGTGTAGTAGAAGGTGGTCGAGGCGGTGGCCGACTTGGACACCTTCTTGCGGTTCCGGGGCTCGCGCGGGTAGATGCCCTTCCAGATGCACAGCTTGCGGAAGTCGGGCAGGCTGAGCTGCAGCTTCTTGACCGCTTGCGTGCGCGTGATGTAGTTCTTGGCCTGGCCGGCCTGGCCCTTCTTCTTGATTTTGGCCATGGCAATGGTGTTGTTGTGCTGGACTTCGACCTTCAACTCCAGACGTACCACACAGTAAGGTCGTCCGGTGGGGTGGTTGCTGCTCTGGAATTTTTATCCATAACTTTTTTACTGCCGTCCATCACCGCTCGCCGATAAGATTGGCGTCCCTGCCAAGACCGCACTGTGGACCCTCCCCCAATCCCATCCCTCACTGATTCGCCGACACGACACGACTCCAAACCGCATCTCGAATTCACCCTCTTCTTCTTTCCCATGTCCCGGCCATGGCGCATTGAGCGATGGATGGCGCCAAGGTAACCCCGGGGAGGACGGCAGGTCTGTATGCGGGCGCTGCTGTCCTGCGGCTTGCCATCTTCACCCTCCTTCCGCAACTCCCCGACCTGCTGACAGGCCGCGTCGAGATCTCGACTCCCGTGACGAGCTTCAAGCGATGTACGTCCCTGCATCCTGCCCCCTCTGCGCCGTGCTAACTCCCCGAAGTGCAGGAAGGCCTCTTTTTGTACAACCACAATGTCTCGCCCTACGACGGCGGCGTCTATCACCAGGCGCCCCTTTTCTTGCCGCTCTTTTCGCTGCTCCCGAGCTTCTTGAGCCTTCCGATCTTTACCTACCTCCTCTACATTGCGGTCGACCTGCTGAGCGCCGACGCGCTGTGGAAGATTGCGGACTCGGGGGAGGCGGGGTCGTCTGCCCTGTTCACATCTTCGCGCCGAGAGAAGCGCTGGAGCGGCTTCGTCATTGCTGCTCTGTACGTCGTGTCACTGCCATCTCACTCGACAATACTAACGGTACCAGTTTCCTTCTCAACCCCTTCACCGTCGCAACATGCCTCGGCCGATCCACCAGCGTCTTCACCACCTGCGCTATCCTCCACGCCATTGCCAAGGCCAGCTCTGGTGCCCCCTTCGGCGCCATGGTCGCCCTGTCGTTCGCCAGCTACCTCTCCATGTACCCGCTGCTACTCCTCCCGCCGCTCGTCCTCCTCGCCTACGACCGCCAGCGCCCAGAGCGCACCACCAAATCTGCCCTCAAATTCGCCGCCATCTGCGTCTCCACCGTCGCCGGCGTCCTGGCAGTCCTCTTCCAAATGTCGTACCTCATCACCGGCTCCTGGGAGTTCCTCCCGTCGACCTACGGCGTGCAGCTGACGCTTTCCGATTTAACGCCCAACGTGGGGCTGTGGTGGTACTTCTTCGTCGAGATGTTCGACTCGTTCCGCTCCTTCTTTCTCGCCGTCTTCTGGCTGCACCTGGCGAGCTACGTCGGCGGCCTGACGGTGCGCATCCGCCGCCAGCCGCTCGTCGTGCTCACCCTGCTGCTCGGCATCTTCGGCATCTTCAAGCCGTACCCCAGCATCGCCGACGCGTCGCTGTTTTTGGCGCTCGTGCCGCTGTACCGGCATGTGTTTCCGCTGATGCGGTATACCTTTGTCATTGCCGCCGTCATCCTGTATGCGACCTTTTTGGGGCCGGCGTTCTACCATCTTTGGATCTACGCCGGCAGCGGCAACGCCAACTTCTTCTATGCCATTACCCTGGTGTGGGGGCTCGGGCAGAGTCTGCTGGTGTGCGACCTGATGTTTGCGGTGCTGCGGGACGAGTGGGAGGTTGAGAGGCCTGAGATGGTGGGCAAGGAGATTCGCCAGATATAGCTGGAGGGCGGTGGTTGTTGAATCATCAGACTCATACTATTGTAACTGGAGTGTTGAGGAGGAAACACGCGAGTAGTCATTGACGTGATAGCATCAAGTCTCCAGGAGGTTGCGGGACTCTCTGCCCATCAACAACTGACACACTAGTGCGCGAGAAGATATATAACTAAGCCAAGATGAGTCTGTAATCCTCTCACGACTTGAGTGCCATGTCATGGTAGAACTGGATATTACTGAGCTGGAAAGCTCTCAGGTTTGGATTCCGACTCGGTTCAGTTGGTTGGCCTGTGGCACACACCAGAAGTCTGGGTTGATTCAGCCGGCTTGATGTACTGTGAACGATATGATAGGTATCTTGTGGCACCAAACTGGGGTTTGACGGTTACCTCGTCAGATCTCGAGATGCCAAATGGATTTGTCACCTGGTTTTAACCATCCCGTCGCGGGGAGTAGGAATCATTTTTATTTTTGAAGAGAGAAAAAAAAAAGAAGGAATGAAAGAAGACAAGAAAGGAAAAAGGGTGGGGAGCTTCTCAGCGGATTGACATGATGTTGGATGGATGACTATGATACAACAACGTGCTGGGTTCACGAGATGCGATTATGATCCTAGCATATGGAAACGACTATCCACACGTCGATATGCCCAGTCTGTCTCACAGGCTTCCGAATTGAGGCTTCAAGTCAAGATGCCATCGACGTCATGCTTGTCAGCCTTGTGCCTGCCCTGCAAGGCTGACGGGCCCCACTGTTTTTCACCATCGGCAAGTTGATGAATGAGAGCCATGACTCTTTCCATCAACATCTCTTCACCACATATCAAAATCACAATGGCACCCATCCGCCGCTATCTCCGAATCACAAAGTACTCGGTCCTGGAATGTCGCATCTACCTTGACAACCCCGCATTGGCCCAGTCCTGGCTGCTCAACCCGCGGGACCCAGTCCTGCCCAAGGTCATCGAGAGTGTGCGCCCCCTTGTCCTCCCCAAACTCCTCGAGGAAAAGGAGCGCGAGCGCAGCAAGAAGAAAAACAAGAAACGCAGCATCAAGGACGTGGTTGTCGAAGGTAGGCACTACATCACCCTGCATCTGATCTGCCAAGTTGCTGCCCCCGGACAATCACACTGAAACGCCCGCAGATGACTTTGAGGTGTCGATCTTCCTGACCGAGACCGACACGCGGCACTCGCTGCTGCACAAGCGGAAGCTGTTCCGCGACAAGATCCAGACGCGCCTCACGTCCAACTCATCCCGGCTCGTGGGCGCGTCCCGCGAGGCACCGATCGACGTGGAGGCGGGGGAAACTGACGTACCTATCCTCCGCGAGGACGACGAGGATCAAGACGCCATCAACCTGGCCGACATCCCCATGGCAGACGAAACGGCGGCCGACGCGGAATCCGCCAATCGCAGGCCGAAGAGACGACGTGGCCGTGAGCAGGGGCAAGACGCGGAGCAAGTCAACGACGAGAGCGAGGTGGAGGTTATTGATGATGACCCATCGGCCGACGAGCTGTTTGTGGGCGACGGAGAAAGCGACGAAAGCGACGCTGAGACTGGCCAGCGGCCGGCCAAGCGCCGAAAGGACAAGGCGGCCGCTGAGGGTGACACGGCAGAGCGGGATGACAAGAAGAAGATTGCTATGGATATCTCGTATGAGGGCTTTGCCATCTACGGACGGGTGCTATGCCTCGTCGTCAAGCGGCGCGGCGACGGCGGGGCAAGAGGTGGCAGTTCAGGCGGCCCGTCTAATAAATCCCAGACCGGCCGGCCTGGCGGCCAGGCCATGATGGAGAACTGGATCGCATCGACGCAGCTACCCGAGGCGGCCGCGGAGGATGCAGATGCGTTGTGATACCCCGACGGCCGCCCCGCGGAAGCGGGGGGATTTGCGGGGGATTGTCGCCGCGCCGCCTCTTGGCCACGCGTTGCGATGGTTCGATCAACAAGCGCTTGATGTCATGGAGCAAGAAACTGGAGCAGCTCAGAACCGGAAATACCCTGCAGCACTTGTTTCAGTTTCCTCGCTTGCAGCTACCTGCTTCGAGAGGGCTTTAGGGATCAGCATCCTGGCGTTCGGCATGTGCCCGAATCGGTCCCAACCCCGCCAAGCGTTCTTTCACCAAAACCAGGTGAAACGGAGGGCTGAACGTCATCCGACTTGCGGTACAGAGTACACCTTGATGTGATGAGCGAGGCGCTGCTGGCTTGTTGGTGTTGTGATGGCAACGCGGAGCCCCGGGTTTTGCCCAAAACCGGCTGGCGCTATCACACCTGTCACATCGACATCCAATGTTGATGTTACGAGAAAACTGCTGATCTTATCTGCAAAGATCAAAGAGGCGACGCCACATTCCCGAGTGATGAACGAGGCGGGAGCGCTACCACCAAAACGGCAAGCCTCGTACGTTGCCAGAGGGTTAATGTGAGGAGTCGAGGGACAGCCGGCCGCGTCTTGATGGCTCTCCGGTTGCCCGCCCCTGGACTCGGATTTCGATAAATCGGACACCACATTTTTTCATCGGACCATGGCTTGCATCGGACGATGCTGCCACGGCGACCCGGCCGAGCCGGCCTCGGTATCAAAGGCTCTGTCTGATAATGATGGAGCAGACACGCAGCCGAAAACATCGCGTCAGCTGAGCCTGCGCCGACCATTTCGTGGATGGCCAGGAATAGCATTCGGCGATCACCTTAACACCAGGGCTGGGGTCGACCGGGGGTCGAATGTACAGTACATTCGGACGACTCGGCCTGCGGAAACCACGGCGCCAAAACCTCCCACCCGAACCCCCACGTAACCCGTCGCAATTCTCTCGAAACGCTGCTTCGACGTCGGCTGGAAGTTTGGGGCTTGCGACAGAGCGGATGCTCCGGGACCGGCTCGGTTTGCCTCTTTGGTCTTTCACAAGCTCACCTCAACGTTATCGACAAACCCGATACGAAGGAGACGCCAAGGGTCGAAGGCATTCCAGGGACAATGGCATCCGTGCGTCGCCCGAGTTGAAGGGTTGGGGGTAAACCGCAGCAATGCGTCTCCCTGCCATTGCCCGAAATGGCAGAGCGCTGCTCTTTTCAGCAATTCTAAGGAGTTCGGCACAGCCTCCTCTGCCCGGCAGGCGGAAATCATTGCAAGAACGCTTGTCTTCTTCTCAGCTCTTCCTGCATCGGCGGCACGAGGCTACAATACACAATATTTTCCCCCGACTTCGGTGCATCGCCTCAGAGAAGGGTTCCAGACCTCTTCCATCCAATTTGCGACGGCTGGCCTCATCATCAGCGCAACATCGCCGTTTTGATGAGAATGGGGCTGGCTGGACCCTTGCCCCGTGCATTCAATGGCGCCGAAGACCCTTTTTGTTTGCGGTGGTGCCTGCATCGTGGACCTTTTTCCTCCACGTGGTGCGCAGGGATGGCAAGGCCACCACTCAGCTGTGCCTGGGGACTGTGCACCTCGGCTCTTGACCCCTGGTTTCAGGATTTTCAATCGGCGCTGCTCGCTCCGTCATAGGCCCAGGAGCGGGACGGCTCTGTTTGCTGCCAGGCACATCCCGAAAGATGCGCCGAGCAGCCGGTCGCAGCGATCGGTGGAGGACGGGTAGCGGCAGCTAGCGGGCCTTTCTTTTCTTCTTTTTGTTCCACGGTGTTCGCGATGGAAATTTTTCTGCTGGGCGCATGAGCGGTGAGGTCCACCCTCATTTCCGCCTTTTTCTTCCATTTTTTTCTTCTTTGCTTCGAGAAGGCACGGCTCCGAAGATGGACCGCCGACGCCGACGCCGACGCCGACGGACCCGAACAGCCGAGTTGCCGGCCCAGCCGTCTCGATACACGACTCGGATGAAGAAAGCAGGACACGGGATGACGAAATCGACTTTCTTTCATCCGGAACCAGCGGAGCGGACACGAGCGATAAGCGTTGGGCGTGGGGATCCCCAAGTTCCCTTGCACAGCCTGCCTGCGCCTGCTGACTGCAGGAGCGAGTGCAACCCGGGCATGTCAGGAAGCTTGGGCGTTCCACAAAGCAGCTCGTAAGGCTGGCAATCTTGCAGATGGGCGTTCATGCCTTGAGAGCCCGGCAGCGCGGATGTCGAATCATGTCTTCAGCCGGAATTGGGGGCACACGGACGCCTTGCCCATCAACTCCGTTTGCCTGTGCTCGTGCGCGGCGACCTGTCACATTCGCTCTTATCAGCAATTTCGTTGGTTGGGGCTGACACGTGGAAGACACCGCCGGCAGTTCGGGGATATTCTCGCTTGTTGGTCGGCGGGAACCTTGCGCCACGCACAGTGGCCGCCAAACGACTTCCACGATGCTAGCGCAGCGTCCAGAATTTTCTTCCCGTAGCGCGACCGCGTTCGACCCGCGACAGTTCGTGATCCAGACGGGGATAGGGTTGTCTTGCAAACGGAACGAAGGGAACCGGCGGTGTGATGGCCGTTGATGAGGCTCCATCGTTTGATAGGCTTCGCGAGCTTCTGGAAGCCTGCGAAAGCTGGGGTGGCCTGCTCACCAAGGGGACCAACCCCGTTGCGCGGCGGGCACTCCGGAGAGACGGTGCTGCCAAGGACTGGGACACGACGAGGAAATTTGGGGGCCACACCTCTTCTCCGGGCAGTTTTCTTGTTGGGTCAGATGACCGCTTTTCTCTGACAACCCACCACCACCGGGCAAATCTCCTCGGCTCCAGCCTTGTTGGGACACGACAAACAGCCCGCTCTGCTGAGAAATGCGGACCGGGGAGCATCCCAGATCGGGACAGGGAGAGGGCTTTTTCTCGTCGCCGATGTCTTACCACACCTCATGCAAGGGCTTTGCGCAAGCGTGGATGACGACGGGTTGCGGCTTGGGTGGGGACTTTGACTGGATGACGGAGGTTCCAAGCTGCTGGGTCAACGGCGGCGGGCGCGTGGCAGTGGCACCGTCTGGCCTTGTGGTAACGCTGGTGGTTGGGCACCGTTTGCCGGGCGGCTCTCCGTCTGGGGGCATCAAGGGAGTGCTGGCCTCGGTGTGCCTCGCTGGAACCGGCGATGAGTGAGCAGACAGATGAAGCAATCTCCGTCGAGAAGGTGCTGAGTGAGACCGTCCGGAGGCTGAGGTGCTTGATCCTTCGGGAACAGTATCCGACGAGACGGCGATATCATTCCCCTGGTGGTGTGCTCACTCACCCACACCAGCCTCGTAGGGCCATACCAACTGCGCATTATTTGTTGCTGACGGCGTTGATAACAAGCTCAGATGCAGACATACCTTGGCTATCCAGCGGCTAATAAGCCCCGATGACTGCGCCTTTCGTGTTGTAACCTTGTGCAACCGTCGGCTGTCGGCTCATCAAGACACACCTTTTGGCTGTGCTGTGCCACCTTCAGCACCCGCTGGCATGCAAACGGGGCTGGGGAAACAAGACGGCAGAGGTATGCCGTGTAAGTGATGCCAAAAATGTGGTGTTTCGGTTTGACGAAGTATGTTTGAGCCGCTCCGCGGTTGCAGTCGACGCAGTTTACAGGTTTTCTTGAGTTCACCGCGCGGATATCACGTTAAGCGCTGATGGCATGGCGGCTGGCTTTTGCCGTCGCTGTGCTGCTGTTGGCGAGGCGCCTATGCAAGCCGGCAGACCAAGTCTGAAGTTGAGAGTATCGGCAGGGTGACGATCGTTTGCAAGTTGTGGTTCATGTCAGCGTCCCGATACGGCTGGTGTTGCAGCGTCAGTTCCGTTGCGGCCGCGTTCATCTTGAACCGTCACTTGTCACATTCTCTTCGTCGTCACCGCAATCCTCCGGGATTCTCACAATCTCCCTTGCTTACACCCGCCGTCCTGCCTGATCTCCGTCGATCCCGGCAGCTGCAACCTGGAGCTGCCAGCACACCTGCGTATGTGAGTCACGAGCCGATGCATCTGGCAGCATCCGGAAACGTGGGCAGGGCGGGGTGCACACGGCGGGTTTCCGGAAAAGGCAAGCAGATGCCCTCCCCGAGTCCCCCTGGGCGCCAACAAGGCCACAATCAACCATCAACCCATCGGCGGTTGGTCACTCGGCCGGCATCCATGTCTGCCCTGCGAAGGCATTTCGTCACAGGCCCGTCTGATGACCTGTTTGCAACGCCAAAGAATGCGGGGAAAACAAAGACGGCAGCCCTGCGGTGCCTGACGTGTGGGGCTCAGCCTCTCAGGTACCAACGTCTGGTCGTGGTGGTTGCACACCATGTTTCTCGGGGATCCAATCACAGCGGCGCTTCCCGAGCCTGTTCCTGAGCCACCTCATCAGGCCAGCCTCGCAGGCCCGGGGGGTTGCGGCCTGGTAGGCGGCCATCCATCCACCCACCAGCGCCGAGAAGGCGGTCTGACCCAGGAGTCTCACCGAAACAGCCCGCCTTGGGCCGACAAACGGAGCTGAGATGCTCGGCTGGATGCCGCTATTCGGGACACCTGTCCTGCTGCGCGCAGCGGCGAGCGGAGGATATCGGCGTGGCCGGGCGAGAGAGGAAAAAGGAGGCATTTCGTCGTTTCGGTCCAGACTGCAGCCCTCAGCTCATGGGCTTGGCTACCCCAGACAGGAGCAATTAACTAGCGAAAAAGCAACGCTGCAACGGAGCAGCGGCGCCTCAGCCGTCGTGATTGGCCGCTCCGCGAGGCCCAGGAACAAAGGGATGATGCGATCGGTGCCTTTTGCAACATGCGCCGATCTGTCATGTTGAACTCCCAAGGAAGTGGTGTGTCGCATTTCATTGTTTCCAAGCCACACTCGAGACGTGGCAGTCTGCGCGCCCTCTTGAAGGGATACGAACGGCCAAGGCAGGGGGTCGTTTGCGTGAAATGGTCGCAGAAGTGGCCGGCTGACCTCGGACGGACCAGCATCGGCCGCCCGACGCATTCCCCGATTCAGGCCCGGCTTTGTCTCTGCGGAGAGAGACTGACTGTTTCTGAAACACCGCTCAGAGCTCACAGTTTCGTTGACCAGTTTCTCTGAGAAACTCAAATCCCCAAAACACCTTGACCGCCACTATCGCTGGAAATTGTCAGTACCCGCCCCTGAAGCATCGCAAGCTGGCCCGCGGTCCACCGCACACAACTCGTTCTCACCGTTCTCAAAATTTGTCGACTTGTTGAAATTGGCTGTGGGGTTGGCGCCTTTCGCACAAGGCTTCGATCCGAGTCCATTTGCGCGGAACGCCCCACCCTGCCAGCCTGGCTGCTAAATTTGCAATCATGATGCCCGCGATCGCCCGCCTCAGCTCGCTGTGCGCCGCTCTTTTCGGACACAGGGCAGCCGACGGCCCCTGCTGGGCGCTGCAAGCCTGTATGTAGCCCCGGGGCGCCGCACGAACGGGCGCTTCCGTTTGTTTGACGACCTGGTGTTGTGCTCCCCAGATGCCAGCTTATTGCCCGACGACGCAGAGATGAAACGACTGCCTGCAAGGCGGCCGTTTGCACGTGGGCGGCCGACATCAGCACCGCGCAGACGGACCTGCGGCCGGTTTTGCCGTCGGGCAGCGGAGTCGGTCGACCGCTCTTTGATCCGTGAAATTTCAGCGTCATCGCCGTGGGAGGCGCGCACATGTGCCATGTACTGTACCTGCCGCGTCCGCCGGACAGGGGGAGAGGCGGTATTGGCGACAGGGAGCCATCCCGGCTCTGATGCAGCGTTTCATTTCACAGTCATCGAGAACCTGGCGGACGAAGTGGGCGTGTGCCAAGCACCGCTGCGTCACCGCATTTTGGAGGTCCACCGCCGGCTGAAGTACTTGGCGCTACCTGGTCTTGGCAGGACTCGAAGGCAGCCGTGTGTGGCAGTTCCGTCTTTCCGAAAGTACTCTTTCTCCAACCCGCGTACCGAGGACTTTGTGCGCAGGAGCCCACGGTACCTAGACACCCTGGCAGCCCTGCTCCGTAAACCTGCTCCTTTTCTTTCCTGGGCTGGGATTCTGGGAAGTGCAATTTGGAAGTTGTCAGTCGCGGCTCCCTACATAAGGACGCCTTGCCCTCCCACCCCGTTGTGGTCCGTAACTCTCGAACCATCGACAGACCATCAACTGATCATCAGAAGACGACGAAGACCAAGACACCTTACACGACTACTTAATCACGACGGCTCCTGGCTCTTGACCTGCCAGCAACAAGCACCAACCACACAACACCCATCACCACCAGCGACCACACTCTCAGGCCTTCGCCTCTCAACACAAACAACCGCCAAGCTGGCTTCCGCAACTCAGTCCGCCTTCACCATGATGCCCGCTCAGAGACCGTCCCAGCTCCCGCCCTGCCCCGGCCCGCCGCCGAGCCGGCCGCTGCCTCCTCTTCCCAAAAGGGATTAAACGTCGCCTCGATGATGCGACCCCCTTCGGGCCTCGACATGTCGCATGTTTCACCACCCGGTCACCAGGCCGCGCCCGTCTCCCAAGAGGGGACGGGCGAGGGCCGCACGCTGTGATGTCTCCGCGGTCGCCTACGCCAGGCGACCGCGACACAGCGCTCCAGCTTGCGTCGGTTTCGGACTCCGCCATCAGCACTCTTGCGCTGCTGCTGCACGCCATCGTGCCTCTGCATGCTGCCTCCAAGCCGCATATTTGGGGACGCTGCAGCCTTCGACACAGCCATTCAACTGCCACCCTCGGCGCAGGGGACTCGCACCCCTGATTGGCCGACCAAACCATGAGACACTCAGCTTCCGACGGTCGCCCCAACCTCGCAGCATGCTGTGCACCCGTCGGCGAAGTCAAGTTTTCTCGGAAACGCTACCGTCCTTCATCAACCCGGCTGCATCGCCACCACGCGGCTGTCCACCATCACACCATCTCTCAGCGGATGCATCCCGCGAGCCGGCTCAGGGAGTTTCGGCTTTCTTCATCTTCAACCTTCACCTTCATTCAACCTCATCGGCGCGACGCACAACAACGGGCGCATTCACTCTTGTATCACCACCACCACCTGGGACACATACGGACATTTAATCGACGGAACTTTGGTCTTATCTCTTTTTATTACTACTTTCCTTTTTTTTCTCTCTGGGGCAACGACGGGATCATCGATATCAAGTGTTACGACATTTCGGCACAAATCATCTGGGATAAAGGGAATTTGGGTTCATTCACATGTACAACTACAACGAGCATTTTTTGGGCAACTGGCGCACATGATACACATTTCGCCGATACCCCTCTTGGAGGCAGAGAGTCATGAGACGGAGAGTGAGGGGTTTTGGGAATGCCGATGCCGCCGACCCAGAGTTCAGACAGAACTGGGCGCGAACCTGGGCATTATTAGGCAATAATACCAAACTCAATATTGAGTTCAACAACTTGTGCTTCTCCTGCTTCCGTGTGAATGCAACCGTGTGTCCACGAGATCCAAATTCTCTAACCGCGCTCATCAGATCATCCGCTGCATGCCACCCTGATTTTCTCGACCTGTGGGGGGTTTGAGTTTCTGCTCCTGCATTTCCTGCACTTCCCCCACCCCGCTGCGACGCTGGTCGGCATCGCGTGGGATCGGAGTCGGTTACATCATGGGAGGCGGTTCGTTCGGGCACGAGTGTCTCAGGCGGACATGACTGGCGGCAAGCGGAGATCTTAGAGCGGCCTGCCTGCCGGAGAGAAAAGAGGGGGCGGGAGATCAACATTGGGCTTCCAAGTTCCAAGTTCTTGTCTGTCTCGAACTGAGTCGTGTTAGTTACTGTGGTGATGATGATGGATGGGCTTTGCGGTGGCCAATGATGGGAAATCCACCAGGATGAGACAGACTTCAATGCCTCGACGAGTCGATGGTTCAGCCGCAGACACCGTGCGCGGGCTTGCATTGTAATCATTCCGTCATTGGAGCCTAGAGCAGTCTGCGACAAGACAGCGGGCGATAAGGATCGCGAGCGCTGTACCTGTACATTCTTCTCAGTTGATTGCGAATTGCACATCTGAAACTGGACATCTCTCCACCGCAATGAAGATGGTGAAATTGAGAATTGCGAATCGTTCCATCGCATCAGGGGGTGGCAAACTGGACCGCGGGGAAGCCGCAAATCGACCCACTGCCCTGCCTCATTTGGCATTCCGTCAGCGGCGTTCTGGAAGGGTTCCCAATTGGGAGTGGGACAGTGAGACTCGGTTAATGTTATCGAGGTTGAGTTGGGCATAGTTATCGCCACGTGACTTCGCGAAGCTCTGCAACCGCTGGACACGTCCAGCGAGGAGCTATCGAGCAGTCCGAAAGGAGCGATTTTGGGACACTTTGTTTTGACAAACAAGGACCTTCGAAGAACCCTCTAGAGTCCGCTCGCTTGACCCTTTTCGTCATGGTGTTGCAGCTCCACGTCTGGGGCCCAGCATTCGGGCTGCCCTCGCTCGACGCCGAGTGCCTCGCCGCCATTGCCTTCCTCGCGCAAACCCTCAGCCCAGCCGACTACCAGCTCATCCAGAGCAGCCCCTCCGCCGTCCCAACCCGTGCGCAGCCCCACCACTCCCTCCCTCTTCAACACAGCTAACCCAACCACTAGACCACCTCCCCGCCCTCCACGACCCCTCCACCAACACCTGGACATCCTCCTACCACTCCATAACCTCCCACCTCCGCGCCAACCCACCCCCAACCTTCCACGACCCCTCCCCTTCCTCCTCCGACACCCCGCGCGCAGTAGCAGACAGCACAGCCTACACCACCTTCCTGACCGCCCACGCCGCGCCCTTGCTCTCCCTCTCCCTCTACGTCTCCTCCGCAAACTACGCAGCCGCCACCCGCCCAGCCTATTCCAAGGTCCTTCCCTTCCCATTGCCATGGACCGAACCACCCGCCATACGCGCGGGTATGGCACGCAGGGCGGAACACCTGGGCATGTCGAGTTTGGATACGGATGCGCTTGCGGAGAGGGAGAGGGAGGAGGAACGGAGGGTGGGGATGGAGGGGTGGGTTACTATCCCTGCCTCACTAAGAAAGAAAGAGAGTGGGAAGGGGGGGGTAGGCGGGTTGTTGAGTCCCGAACAGAAAAGGAGGATACGGCTGGAGGGGTTGGCGAGGGAGGTGTTGGATGTGCTGGGGGAGGTGGACTGGGAGGGGCAGAGGGTTGAGCTGAGGTGTCTTGCGTGGGGGTATCTGGCGTTGATGATGCTGCCGGATGTGCCGAGGCCGTGGTTGAGGGAGGTTATGGAGGGGGGGTATCCTGGGTTGTGCGAGTTTGTGAGGGGGTTTAGGGGGGAGGTGGTTGCGGAGGGGAGGGAATTGCCGTGGGTGACGGCTGGGGAGGGTGTCGTTGAGGTTGGGACGAGGTTTGCGAGGGGTGTTTTGGGGGAGGTGCCTTTGGTTGGAGGGCAGTGGACGCGGTGGTGGACGGCGAGGAAGAGGAGGCAGGTGAGGGCGGCTAAGGGGTTGAAAACTGAGTCTGGCGGTGGCTTGCTTGTGCTCCTTGGAGCTGGGCTAGGGCTGACGGCTGTGGGCGCCAGTGCCTTTCTTTACCGGGGCCTGCCCCCGTTCGGCGAGGCGGTGCAGGTCTGGCGGAAGCCGGTGGTCGCCTTGAGCAGCTTTGGGGCGGCTGGGGCGATGTTTTCGAGCGCACTTTATGGCCTAGATTAGGCGGATATACCAGATATGGCGTTTGGGTCACGGCATGGACAAAAGATTCCCCTCAATAGATACGGCTGGCATGAGTTCGATATCTTCATTGGTCCTGTCCACTTGGTGCTCGTTATGGTATGCGATGATCAAGGGCAGTTCCTGTAATTATAGGGATTTCAGACACCCCGTACCGATTGCGAACCTATTCCTCAAGTTATGGGCAACACATCAACCGTCACTTGCGTTGGGGATTCTCTCGTCGTCCACGCTCGACAGCCAGCGCCGAGTCGGGAAAGTGGAGCCTCCGGTAGCTCCATGCGTCGGCAGATTTCCCCCGACCGCCGAGCCCGAAATTTCCCCCAGCAACATTTTCGCCGGCAGGAGCTCCCGCTATGAGGTGTCAGAGACAATGCCAAAGAACTGGGCATCGACGCTGAGGCTGCCCAAGTCGACATTTCTGTGCGTCCTTCTCCCTTCACGTCCCTAAAAAATGTCGAGAATGTCAAAGCTTACTCAACGCGCGCCAGACCGCGTCCTCTGCCGCAGAGCCGGGAACAGTACATCCAGCGATGCGCCGATGACTTTTACAAGTGGCAGGCGGCCAACCGCCCTGCCGACCACGAGTTCCTGCTCCACGATGGGCCGCCCTACGCCAATGGCAGCCTGCACGCCGGCCATGCCCTGAACAAGATCCTCAAGGACATTATCCTGCGCGTCAAGGTGCAGCAGGGTGCGTCTTTCCAGACCACAACACCCAATCTCCTCGCTAACGATGACTTACGCCAGGCCGCCGCGTCTCGTACATCCCCGGCTGGGACTGCCACGGCCTGCCGATCGAACTCAAAGCCGTCGGCCTGGCAGAGGGGAAGCACATGACCCCCGGCGCGATCCGCCGCGCCGCGCGCAAGCTCGCCTCCAAGACCGTCCTCGAACAGATGAAGAGCTTCCGGTCCTATGCCGTCGCCGCCGACTGGGACTCACGTTGGACAACCATGGACATGGCCTACGAGATCCGCCAGCTGCGCCTGTTCCAGCAGATGGCGCGCCGCGGGCTGGTGTACAGGCGGTATAAGCCTGTGTACTGGTCGCCTTCGTCTGGGACTGCGCTGGCGGAGGCGGAGTTGGAGTATAACGAGGCGCATGTGTCGAAGGCGGCGTACGTGCGGTTTCCGGTGGTGGGTGGGTATGAGGGGCTGCCGGGGCTGGAGGGGTTCCATGGGAGGCTGTTTGCGGTTATTTGGACGACTACGCCGTGGACGCTGCCGGCGAATCGGGCGATTGCGGTGCATGAGGAGCTCAGCTATCTGATTGTGAGGGTTGGGAAGGATGCGTACTTGGTGGCGGAGAACTGCCTGGAGCGGGTTGCGAAGGTGTTGGCTGGAGAGGGAGGAGCTCCTGAAGTTGTTGGCATAGTCACAGGCAGCCAGCTAACGCAGCTGCGCTATGTCAACGTCCTCCGGGGGAAGTCGGCGGAGCCGCAGCCTCTCATTCACGGCTCGTTTGTCACGGAGGGCTCGGGAAGCGGCCTGGTGCATTGCGCGCCGGGACACGGGTTCGACGACTATCTGGCCTGCCTCTCTCTCGGCGTTCCGGTGTCTGCCCCGGTGGATAACGATGGTTTGTTTACTGAGGAGGCCTATCCCGACCAGCCCGACCGGCTAAAGGGCATCTCTGCCCTTGACGGCGGCAGTGCTGCCGTCATGGAAATCCTCGGAGACGACGTCCTCGACGTCCACGAGTACCGGCACAAGTACCCCTACGACTGGCGGACCAAGCAGCCCATCATTATCAGAGCCACGGCGCAGTGGTTCGCCGACGTGGACACGATCAAGGACGATGCGCTGCGGGCCATCGACGAGGTGCGCTTCGTGCCCGGGAACGGCAGGAACAGGCTTGAGGCCTTCGTCAAGGGCCGCAGCGAATGGTGCATCTCGCGGCAGCGCGCCTGGGGCGTGCCGATACCGGCGTTGTACGAGCCCAACGGCAATGCCGTCATGACAGACGAGGTGATCGACCACATCATCTCGGTCATTCAAAAGAGGGGAACGGATGCCTGGTGGAACGATGCCCCTAATGACCCGGCTTGGGTTCCGGAGTCGCTCCGCGGCAAGGCCGAGTACACCCGCGGCCGCGATACCATGGACGTCTGGTTCGACAGCGGCACCAGCTGGACCATGATGGACCGGCAAGCCGATCTGTACCTCGAAGGCTCGGACCAGCACCGCGGCTGGTTCCAGTCCAGCCTGCTCACGCGCGTGGCTGCCATGGCCGACCACACGGCAAAGTCCACCACCAACACGCTCGGCTTGTCCCCCTTCAAGGCGCTCATCACCCACGGCTTCACCCTGGACCAAGACGGCAAGAAGATGTCCAAGTCCCTCGGCAACATCATTTCGGCCGACCAAGTCATGGACGGCTCGCTGCTGCCCCCTCTCAAGACCAAGAAGAAGGGCAGCAACGCTCAACCCGTCAAGGACGCCCTCGGCCCGGACGCCCTCCGCCTCTGGGTCGCCAGCAGCGACTACACGCACGACATTGTCCTCAGCGAGCCCGTGCTCAAGACAATCCAACAGGCCCTGCTCAAGTACCGTACCACCATCAAGATGCTGACGGGCAGCATGCACCAGTCCGCGCGCACCTCGCCGCTCACCGCCGTCGACCAGATCGCGCTGCTCCAGCTGCGGGACGCCATGGCCGAGGTGGCGCGGCACTATGACAATTTCGAGTTCAACAAGGCCTTTAACGCGCTCAACCGCTGGCTGACCAACGACCTGTCGGCGTTTTATCTCGAAGCGCTCAAGGACAGGCTGTACTGCGGCGACGGCGGTGGCGTGCTGGAGCCCATCTACATGGGGTTCCTGCGCATGCTGGCGCCCATCACGCCTGTGCTGGTCGAGGAGGCGTGGGACCACCGGCCTGAGTGGCTCAAGAGCGATGAAAAGGTGGTGCACCCGCTGCAGCAGCTGTACTGGGATCCGCTTGTGGACGAGGCCAGGTTGACGGTTGATCCCGAGGTGCTGAGGGCGGACCTGCCCGTGTTGATGCGGGTGCATGACGCGGTCAAGTCGGTGATGGAGGGTGCGCGGGGGGACAAGGTACTGGGGTCGTCGCTGCAGTGCGAGGTGGCGCTGGAGGTGCCCGAGGGGCGGGCGCTGGAGGCGCTGACGCGGTACATGGACGAGCTGGAGGTCATGTTTGTGGTGTCGTCGGTGCAGCTGAACAGGGAGGTACCGCCGGCGCACGTCAAGTGGGCGTACTCTCAGGGGTTTGAGCTCGACGGCCAGCCGTGCACAGCGTGGGTGCTCCCGCCCAAGCACGACAAGTGCGAGCGGTGTTGGCGGTATGTGGCGCCCAGGAGGGAGGCGCTCTGCGGGCGGTGCGAGGAGGTTGCCGGCGATGATGTACAGTGATTGTATGATAGGATGGCAAGTATGGGTCAGAAATAGACTAGACGGGCAAGAGTTACCCCATTCTGGGTTAATTATCACCAGGAGCAGGTTCTTCCGCTGGTGGCGGTGTTGATGTCCTCCCCGGCCTGGTGCGTGTACATACAATCGGCCTCCCTCGAGTGTCACCGAGTATCAACTAGAGCTCCTCGCCAGATATATACCTAAATGCTTCGGAGATTCCCATGGTGTATTTCGCAAGAGCGCGTCCCATATTCACGGTGAAGGCCGTAGGAGCTAGCAACACACTAGGCCGCCTCGCCCTCTTTCGTTTTCATTTTCCCTCCCAAATTGTATGGTCCTATTGGACCTTCCATGCAGAAGGGGTCCTGAGGGTCCAACGTGGGCTCTCCTCTCAAAGTACACAGGGTTAGGGTTGAATGTAGTTAAACTTTGGTTCATTGCTCAGAGCCTTTCCAATGCTTCATTCACTCTTGAACCTTCAACTTCGTTCATAAAAAGGACAGAGAAAACCCCCACCCTTCAACCAAACCGCTGAACCTCAACAGCACATTGTGCAAGTCATTCAAGTCGTTTCCAACAAGATGGATTAAAAGCCAACAGAGCAGCGCCCGTCCACTAAAATCTGCACCCGATCTCGTCAACCTCTCATTCTCGACTCGCCTTCGGCAAACAACCTACACCCTTCACAATGTCGGAACCACAAAGGCCACAACCTCATCTCCAACCCAGCTCCGGCAATTCAACACTGGTAGACACCCACCCCCAAAACCAGGACGACACCGACAGCGACGAGCTGCACGACACGCGCCCGAACCGCTGGCGCGGCCGGCCGTCGACCTGGCAGGGCTGGACCGAGGCCGACCGGCAGACGTGGACTGCGCTGGAGAATGCGCGGAAGGAGGACCTGGCGGTGCATTTGTACAATGTGTTTGGGTTGAGGAGGGGGTTTCGGGTGGGGCCTGTTGTGGTATGTTTTCTCTGTAATTCCTTGCTTCTGTCACACACTCTCTCACTTTCCTTCTTCTTCTTACTTAGCTTGGGTGGTGATGTGGGGCAACATGTACTTGCTGTGTTGTCCCTTTCACCTCTAGTTTCGTTTATTCCTTCTTCTATTCCTTCCTGTGTCGAGGCTCTGGTTTGGTGCGGGTTGAGATGATGCTGATAATAACAGGACGAGAATGACGATGCAGAGCAAGGATGGGACCTGGGCAAGACGTGGACGGCGTGGCCCATGAAGGCGGATGAGGTCCCTGATGACGGGCTGCTTCCCCGGACGACAGACGTCAACGAGCCGTTTTCCTTCAGGGGTGACCAAGGGCAGCCGTTTGCGGGGTGCAACCTCGAGGAGGAAATCTCGGCCACCATCTTGCGTTGCGCGAAAGAAAAGTTCCGGAGGCGGGAGCGGCAATCCAAGAAGGAGGAGGTGGTCCAGTCCATCGAAAAGGGAGACGCCACGACTGAAGGCGACACCGATATGTCCGACACCGCCGGGACCGGCAGGGACGAAACGGATGCGCCCCGGAAAAAGCCCAGGCGCAAGCAGAGGCCGGCGTCGCCGACTTTTACGCCCGTACTATCGGCCGACGACGACCGCTCGTATGCGCTGCTTCGTCCGACAGCACGGCGCATCATGGCGAAGCTGGAAGACACGCTCATGATCCTGCACAACCAGCGCATGGCCGGGCTCGGCCACACGTCCGAGTCTTCTGCTAGTGACGAGGAGACGGAGGCGGAGGAGCCGATCGAGAAGCCATCTCAGGTGTCGTCTCAGGCGCCGTCTCGGGTCCCTTCAAAATCCCCACCTGCACCAAAATATCGAGGAGGAAGACCGAAGAAGGAGCGCGTCCCGCTGGATGGAGAGACGGAGCAGGAGATGCTGATCAGGCTGGCCAGGGTGGGCAAGAAGAAGATTCCGACCTTCTCAGCGGACCGCGAGGAAACCGGCCGCAGCAGGAGCAGGAGCGGGAGTCTCAGCAGGGCACGGCGGTCTGCCTCGGTCAGCTCACGGGGCAGCTCCAGGTCGGCAAAGTCAGGGTCCAGCGTCTCGTCCGAGACCAACAGGAAGAAGCTGCTCGCGCGATGGGGCCTGCGCGGCTGGCGAGACGTGCTCGGCGCTGCTGCCCTGGCCGGGTTCTCGCCGGCGGTCATCGCCCGCGCCACCCAGCGATGCGCCACGCTGTTTAAAGAGGAGACGACGATGCACACGCTGCACGAACGGTCTGCGTCCGGTAAGGCTGGGCTAGAGACGATGCGGTATGTGCCGGGCGGCCCTCTGCTTTCGTCCTCGGACGAAGACGACTCGGAGGAGGATCTGGCCCAACAGCGGGCGGTGAGCCGCCAGTCGAGCGCCAAAGTCGGCGTCTCGTCACCAGAGCCGGAATCGGAAGCAACAGCAGGCCGCCGCAGCAGGTCAGGCACCCCCACCATCCGGCTGTGTCCCCATCCGGGCTGTCCCCGGGCCACCCAAGGGTTTACGAAGAAGTCCAACTTTGAGAGGCACCTTAAGCAGGTGCACGGCAATCGCGAACCCGATATGGCAGACATGACCGAGCCGGAGACACCAACCAAACGCCGCAGCCGCTCGGCCACGCCTGGAGCCAGCTTTTTCTGCCACTATCCGAACTGCCCCAGGTCCGTTGAGGGCTTCACCAAGCGGACAAACCTTGCACGGCATCTGCAGACGGTGCACGGCAAGCGGGCGGCCGAGTTCACCGAGGACGAGGAGGATAGTGCCGACGAAATAGACGGCGGCGTGCATGTGGACCGGTTCCTACAGCCGATCAAGATCAGAAAGGGATGGAGGGGTGAAGACACAACACAGCGGACTTCCAGGGCCCGAAAGAAAGCCAGGGCGGGGTCCGAGGAGCTCGACTCGGCGTTTCTCTGAGTTGTCAAGAGCAAAGCTGTATAAAACCAGACGACCATCTACTCCTTCGCAGCAAACTGCCTCTCCACCTCATCCGCAAACTCGCCAATCGTCTGGAACAGCCACTCAAACCCGAGCTTCCCCTCCCCCTTCAGCTTCTCGTAATCCCCTCCGGTCCCGTAGTTCTCAGGCTGATCCCCGCCCCTCGCAATCCACACGCTCCTCAGCCCCAGCTCCTTGGCCGGCACATGGTCCGCCGTCAAGCTCCTCGCCACATGCAGCAGCCCGCCCTTCTCCTTGTCCACGCCAAACTCCCGCTTGACCCCGTCAAACAGATACCTGAAGTTCTCATGGCTCGGCTTGTAACTCCCGATCGCCTCGGCAGTGTACACGGCATCGAACCGCGACCCGGCCAACGGACCCGCCACGGCCCGCGCAATGTTGGCCTCGTTGACGTTGCTGAGGATGATCAGCTTGTAGTACTGCCCCAACTTCCTTAACCCCTCAACAGTATCGGCAAACGCGGGCCACCGCCCCGGGCCGT
Source organism: Chaetomiaceae sp. PF1801 (assembly GCA_023628475.1). Classification (NCBI taxonomy): domain Eukaryota; kingdom Fungi; phylum Ascomycota; class Sordariomycetes; order Sordariales; family Chaetomiaceae; species Chaetomiaceae sp. PF1801. The sequence continues at coordinate 263,345 of JAMAKQ010000035.1, forward strand.
CGCCTATGCTCTGGAGCGTCTCCTCCGGCAGGTCGACGGACTGTTCCTGCGCCAGCAGGCGGAAGGATTCGACCAGGTTGGCGTCGTAGGCGAGTTTGGGCTGGGTCGCCCAGAGGTGTTCGGAGTGGTCGTTGAAGCGCTGCACGGCGAGGAGGGGGTTGGTGTGCCAGGGGTGGGTTGGCGGGAGGGCGGTGAGGAGAGGGGAGAGGTCGGATTGCAGGCCGGATTCCCAGTCTATGAGGGTGCCGTAGCAGTCGAAGGACAGGGCGGAGAAGGTGGTGAGGTCTGGGTGGGTGGCCATCTTGTCTTGACTTGGGAGTGGGTGTTGACGTGGGAAGGGGGGTTTGACTGAAGTTTCACTGTGAAAGGCTTCGGGACGATGAAGTGAATGAGAGGATGAAAGATGGACTTTATCCTGTGGTGTTGCCCCTCTATCCCCTCCTTCCAACCCCGACCGAATCGGCTGACGTTATCTCCGGCCCCGCTGCCGTAACGCCATTCCGGCGCTTGGCGGATCCTTCTCGGCGACCTGCCGGACGAGTCACCGGACAGCGATGCTACCTACTCGAAACCAACTAGCGTATCGGAATGAAAAATGAAATTTCCGAATTTCAAGCCCTCGAATTGGCTCTGAAATTCAGGGACACCCAGTTTTTCATTTAAAATAGGCTTAGTAAGAGCGTATCAGGGCTAGCCGACTGAACAGGAGGAATCGCAGGCCAAGATATCTAAAAACACACTAAATTTGCTAGCAACCTAGGACTCAAATACCTAAGATGTTATCTAGGGTAGCATTCAAGCCCTTACCCCTACCCTAATCCTCTACAAGCTAGGCCACTTCTAGATCTTTAAAGTCAATCTAAGCCTAGTACTTATCCTCCAATTCGATCACTTCCTTAATAGGAATTGTATCCTAGTAGTTGCTATAGACTATCTAGCGCTATATATTTAGCTAACTTCAACCTTGTTTAATATAGCGAAGTACTTAGCTATTAATATATATAAATATAGCTATATTAGTATAGCTTAGTAATAGTTAGTTATATACCTTATTGTAGATAAAGTTAGTAGTAGAAAAGGACCGCTTAGCTAGAACGCTATTAGCAAGGGTAGAAAATACTCTCTTTGCGATAGTAGTAAGAGGCACGTTCTTCCTATTATTATACGAAATCTATATATCTCTAGCCTTTAAGCCGTCGTTATAGAGCAAGCTAGTTTACCTTACGCTAAAGAGCTCGCCTTTATACACCTAGAAATCGTAGAAGGACTTTAAAATAGCTAGCTAGGCCTCTACAATAAAACTTTTTTTAAAGAAGGTCTTGGCGCGTATTATCTCTACGTAAAGGAGCTTCTTTAGTTATATAGAAGGATCTAATACCTAAATAGTATAATAGATATTAAAGGTCTACTTAGCTATAAAAGCCTTTAAAAAATTAAAGAGTTAAGACTAGTTAATAACCTAACTGCTATTAGTACGCGCAAATACCTAAGCAGACTATACTAACTTCTAGCTCTTAAGCGTATAGCTTATATACATTCTATTAGACTCTAATATATATTAAGCTTCGTAGATAGGGTCGAGGATAGTCCTAAAAGTATTAACGCTACTCTAGAATGCTAGTACGTAAACCCATTAGATTATCTTCTAGAGTTACGAGCTATCTTCTCTATTATCCACTTATTACCTTATTGCCTAAGCCTCTTAAATCGTAAAAGGGTTATTCGCCTAGGCTTAAAGTACTAGAAGGTTATTCTTAACTAAAACTAATGTACTTAAAGTAATACCGCAAAAGTATTTTACTAGCTCTACATCGTACCCCCTACTACGCTTAACACCCCCCTATTCAATTAACCATAATGTAGTTAAAACAGAGCTAAATTGGCATTGAACTACATCAATTTGAAGCTCTTGAGCAGGGCTTCAATACTTAGTATACCAGCCCTTAGCCTTCCTGACGGCTGTAAGCCGCCTGGGCATTGAATCTACTAGCCTGTCAATCAGGGCCTGTAGCACCCTAGCCCACGCAACCTTTAGGGCATTGGCTACAATTGCTCTATTAGCCTCGGAATCCTTAAGTATATAAAGGTCTAGGAAGTCCTTCCTTAAGATCCTTTTTATCGCGTTCTATACGTGTTCAATAGGGTTCAAATTAGGGCTCTTTACCGGGTGTAGAACGACCTAAATACCGTGGGCTTCAAGCTACTCCTTCGACTTTCTAGCCGTATAGATCCAGGTATTGTCTTGAAGAAAAAAGGTCCCTAGGCGGTAGTATAGCTAAAGACCTTTCTCTAGGGCCTAGATATAGCTGTTGGCCGAGTAACTTTGCTGCTCTGCCTTAGGGTCCCTAGTTATAATGACTAGCGGCGACCTCCTCCCCTTCTAAATTATCCTTTATACTATAATGTTGATCTCTACCTAAATAGATGGCTAGATGTTGATTAGCTCTTTCCGGTATTTATCCTTAGATATATAGAAGACCTAGCTAGTATTGCTATTAGGTATAGTTTGAACCGAGTACTTATTAGAATACGAGCCTTAGGATAGGTTCTCCTGGGCTTTGGCTAACTAGAAAGAGCGGGTGTATTTAAGCCGTTCAGCTATATAGGCCTTTGTAAGCTAGATCCTCTTAATAGTATGCTACTTACAACGAAGGTACTTGCTTAGGATATATTAGATTGTATCTTTATAAACCGAAATAGGGCTCCTTCTAAGTACTATAGCCTAGGTTATTTAGGGGTTCTATTTAACTATTGTCCAGATATATCGGGCCTAGGCCGGGGTAAGCTTCCTTAGCCGACCGGTCTACGGTAACGAATTAACTATTTAGTGGTGTTTAAAGCGTTTAACGGTGTTGGTTATGGTGGTAACTAAGCAGTCGTAATCCTGGGCCAACTACTTGCGGGGGACCCTAGCTAGCCGGGCCGCAATGATAGCCGAACGCTAGTTAGGATAGAGGTCCTTTCGGTTGCCCTGAATAGTCCTGGCATTTCCGGTTAAAACTGTACCGAATTGACGTAGATTGGGCTCTATTTGATGAAGTTATTGTAGTTGCAAGGTTGATAGTTGAAGATAATGTATATGGTGTGGGGCGATGACAAAATACTTATGCGACCTGATTTTAGCTAAGTACCCTAACGTGTAATAACTAGGCTAATAAACCTACGTAATTCGCTAAAGAGATCCTTCTAGTATATATAAAGGTAAGCGAAGTAAAGCTTTAACTTTTTAAAAAAGATAAGAACAATAGCGACTTAGGCGAAGATATTCTTAAATAGCTAAATAAGCCCAATATCCTTAACAAGTAGTTAAAGGCTATAGGAATCGTAAAGTATATAGAAGATATAAGTAAACTTAGATCTCTTCTATATCTCGCAATAAAACCTATATATTGTTATATTTATATTAGTAATAAAGCTGTTAACCTTAGAATTATCGTCGCTAACAAGATCGTAAATAACTAGCTTAACTAGCTTAACTAGATTAGTTACTATATAGTCTTCCGCACTAGTATCGACCAACCGCTAGTAAAATATAGCGACGTTAGAAATATAGAAGGAGATATTAACTAGCTAGTTACTCGAAATATCGTCTAACATATCGACAATAAAGTTAATAAAACGTATATCCTAGACAATTTATATAATCTTATTGTTTATTAGTATAACGTACTTGTATAGCGAGTGGCCCACCATAGCGAGTGGCCCACGAAGATTTACACCTTAAATCGACATTTTAAAATATTTATATCTC